>BMAW01037517.1:2682-39196 GCA_019974015.1 Nephila pilipes
ATATATATGTATTGGTTATAATTAAATGCATTCGCTTAATTTATAAGCAGAGTAGTAACTTGTTAAATATGAGTTTATTTAGAAAATTAGTTACATAAATTTAAATCTTACTAGAAATTCTGTTTAAATAAATAAAATAAATAAAGTATTATTGAACTGTATAAAATTAACAATACTGAACTATATGAACAAATATGAACTATATATAATCCTTCTCAGACATCAGATACATCATACATAATTAATTCTGAAAGAATAGTAACTCATTATACATATACATATATGAGATTTATATATATATATATATATATATATATATATATATATTGAAATGGAACCTCCTTTGAGTTAATATTTTATTTAAAACTTATGAATTTTGATTATTAACATTTAAATTTAAACAACTAGGCTAAATGATGAGATCGTATATTGGAGAAAAGAGACTCCGATCTCAATGACTCAAATGAAGAGATGACATTAAATGACTCATTTGGTGCACTCATTAGTTTATTGAAACAAATATGATTTAATTAACATAGACTTTATTTCCCATACCTGGAGGAGAATGGCTGTGGCGTCCTAATCATGGTAGTTTAATTCGTGTAAATAAAGCTTAGATAAAATTAGTATTAAATATTTGTGTTACTGGCAAGTGTGACATATCTTTGTTAATGTGTTCGTGTCAGTGTGTCAAATTCTTGGTGATCTTCTTATTAAAGTGTGCGCCAGGAGGCATGGAGGATAGCCATAAAGAGATACAATGCACTTTTTCCTCTTGAAAATGCGATTCCTACTTCAAAACATTGAGCGTGAAATGACCCTCTGAGGTTCTTTCATGAGTAAAATCAAAGTGTCCAAGAAGGACAATTCCAATTAAAAATGCCTTTGCTTCATGATGTTTAGCAGCCACTTATTCATTCCACATAAAATTCTTCATGAATCTCGTACTACATTGTGAATCTTGTAACATCATCGCAAACTCGGAAAAATCTTCGTGAAGCCCTTTAATGTTGTACTCATTACAACAGCTTGAATGGCTATTTGATATCAGTTGTTTTTGCATGTGACTCTGGTTTCATTCAGCTGAAATGAATTTCTCGGCTTTTCTCATTCAATTCTAGGTTGCACCATAAGGAGCCAGAAATATCCAGATAGCTGTCGAATACAACAAGCTGAAGAAAAATGACTGAAACAAATGAACTAAAAACAACTGTCAATATGAAAAGGGCGAAATCTGACGAGTATTTACCAGAACGTGGAACTACTTCTTGAAAAATACTCAAACAAAACATTTAATATTTCTATAAAACTCATAAATTCTCTATTATCAAAAATAATTCACAACACATCGTAATTCAACTCACATCCATAATAGCGAATTATAGCACTCGGACATAATACAATTATTATTACATTCCAACTAATTTAATAATTAATTTGAAAAATTGGAACAATCTCTCTCTCTCTCTTTCTCTCTCTCTCTCTCTCTCTATCTCTATCTCTCTATTTCTATCTATCTATCTCTATCTTCTTTCACTAACTTTGTGACATTGGGCTATTCGCGGTTTCTCTTCACTAACCTTGGGGACTTTCAATTGAGATTGATTGCTTTCGCTAAACAACCTTTGCCCAACCAAAAATGAAACGTGATGAAGAACGTAATATGCAAAGCAGTTAGGAATGAAGTGAAGCGGTTAAATTAAGAAGTATATAAACTCCATCTGAAGGAGTAGAGTATCTGAAGGAGGATCAGAGAGGCGTTGTAGTGAGAGGAGGTGGAATCTAAGTGCTATAGTATAGGAAGGCGTATTTACTGATTAGTATTGAGGTCCGAGTGTAAATCGCTCGGATTGAGAATTGTTCTAGTATTTTCAGCAGTTGTTCCAGATTCGGAGTTGCAGCTGATAAGAGATATTGGTAAGAAGCTGTTAGATTATTATTGGTGGGTTGAATTAAAGCGTTAGTAAACTTAACCTGGAGAGTACTATTATTGATGTCATAGTAGATATATATTAATAAATGTTGAAAGCTGTTTTGGTGGTTCTGTAATTATTGATGTCGTAGTGTTTAATATTTGAAATTAGTGATGGCCCAAGATAACGCCCGGGTCGACCGGGTGTTACAAAGTCAAATTTAAAAACATCTAAGAAGAAAAAGAGAATTATAGTTAACATCTTAAAATATAGTTGGTTAACTCTAACAAAATAAATAATGTTACAGTTGCTCATTATTAATCAAATTTATGAAAACGAATTATTTTATCAATATACAATTTAAGATGTTTTAATGTGGACTGAGTGATTTAAACAAGGTAACACATATTTAGCTGAAAGGGTGTTTTATTTTATCCAGGGGTAAAAGGGTTGTTTTAAGTTTTGTGGCATGTAGTAATAGGAAGAGAAGGAGGAAGATTGTTAATTACTCGGAAATGAGTCATCTCTTCCAAGCTAACATCTTGTAAAACATTTAGAAATAATTTACCTTTTATGTCGTAAAATTGATAACAGAAATCTCATCATTTAATTTAATTATGTTTTCCAAGAGCGAACTTAATTACAAAACATAGGTTATTCCAGACACTGGAAGGAAGTGGAGTACCTTAAGCAAATACGCCTCCCCCCTCCACCTCCATTTCATTCTATGACTACTTTTGTATAACTTTAGCCTGATTCTACCAATCTAGTCAGTGGTGAAACTAATAATCATGTTCTCCCATCCCATTCCATAACTGCTTTTGTATCACTATGGTCTGCCACTACCAATCCATCAATCTGGAATCCCTACCCTAAATGTCACTCGAACACCTAATGCCTTACATCTATCTCTAGGCAAGAAAGTTACAACCATATTTCACGCTCACTTGTAGGACCTTTTAAGGATTCAGTCTTCTACTTTGAGGTAAAATGCGTATTGTTTCATTTCACTCGCACACATTCACATTCTGTTTCATTTCAGTTTTCATTCGAATTAAAATTTGATCAAGTTCTAGGTAATCGTTGATTATAGGTCTCTGTATTTTTTATTAAAATCAAAAATAAATGCTTCTAAACTTAATTTTTTTTTTGCATTCAAAAACTTGGTTTTACTATTACATAGTCTCAGCCCTCACATATTTGTAGATTTCCTAAAATTTCTGGTTAAGGAAGCAATTTTATGAAATATAGTTTTGTCTGGTTTTTTTTTCTGTTTAACTTAAAAAAAATTTATGAATGGTCTTTTAGCAAAATGACTTATTCTGGCTTTTTTAAAAATGTATTTGTATAATTCAAAAGCTTAAGAATTGTATAAAAAAAATTAAATTTTTTGTTCAAATTGAGATAAGGTTCAAATTGAAAACATGTTTCTTAAAAGTTTCAACTTTCTCACAAGCAGTGGGAAAGCATTTTTAAACAAGGTAACTTAAAGGTTAAATAAGGTTAAACAAGATTAAATATTCTTTTTTTATCTACTCAGATTATAAAAGAAATTAAATGCAGATATTTTATTAATTTTTCAAGAATTATTAATCAAAATAAAATGTTAAAGTTCGTCTAGATTTAATTTGTTTCTTGATATATTCCTTACAATTTTTATCCACCTAATTTTACTTATTTGTTGTTGTGTTTGTTTGCTTCTTCAACTGTATACCTCTGAACAATTCTACAATAATTATCTCTTATTATATACGTAACTCTGGTGGTCTTTCACCACTGCGAATATAACGTAACTAATAAATATTTTTCTTTTTCTGAACTACTTAAAAACAAAAAAAAAACTTTATTTCGGTTAACTTAAAATTACTTAATTAAAATATTTCGATTAATTAAAAAAAACTAAATTTTAGATTTTTTTAAAATTTATGTGCGATCCAACAATTAATTAATTTGATTTGTCACAATGTCAGATAAGTATCATTTGATCCTATTTCAAGTTCCCTTTTTATAAAAAGGATCGATAAAGTAGGGTTATTTACTTATTTGCAAGAACAAAAACATATAAAAGGCTTGATTGAAAAATAATGCCTTTCCACGGGTATAACTTTTTTATTTGTTACCGAATTTTCCCAATTCTTGTTATATCTAAAAGCTTCATGTAGCATCTATGTGGTGCATAATTTACTTTCTGACAACGAACTCATCATTTTCCATGTACTTGTGCTGATGTGTGAATAGTAAAGTTCCAATAGTTGTTGACACTGGTTCTAGTAGCAGTTTTTATTTCATAATAAGAACAAAACTGGTGGCCATTGAACTGTATTTTAATACTTAGAAAAATGAAAGACGCCCTTTATTTGTATAAACTTGAAACCCTTAATCAGTCAGAGACTAAATAACATCTCGCTGCATCAACCTCACTTTCAAGTGATTCTTCAATCATTAGCACACCAATGATTGAAGAAAAAATAAAACAAAAGCATTTCATAGAGTACTTACGTAGCTTTCAGGTACAATAAAAGTTTTGAAAACCGGTGAACGAATTAAAAAGTTATGTTCATGAAGACATTACTTTTAAATTTTGCCTTGGAAATGCTTTCATTACATATAAATTACTTTTATTCTTGTGAATATAGGCGTGATAAATCTAAATTAAAGGTGCACCCCAAATTAAGAAACTGCTGTTCTTGACATCAATGACAATAGACGATAATAACTATCTCTTCTTTTTACTACCCAAGTCACATCATTTTCGTGTATATAAATCTTGCAGGTCCCGTAAGGATCTTTGAAAGAAGAAGTGGACATTATTTCATCAGAAAAGATCCTCGTTTAATCGGAAAGAGTTCTTATTTGTTGAGGAAATTAAACATGATAAACGAAAACATATCCATGTTCCTATGAGAATTAAAAGATACATGGGACTTTCAATAAAGTTGATACCCAAGTGTATCAGTTTTATTGAATCAAAACAAATAAAAAAGGAATAAGAATAGAACAGCCAGAAGTAAAGTGTATGATTTATGTTTAGTTTTGGGTAAACAGTGATTAACACTTTTGTTCCTATTCGTGAGTTTTACTTCTTTGGTGTAAGTATAATGCCGTAAATAAGGCAGTTAGTGATATAGCTTTAAATGTTTTTTTTAATATTATCTATTAATACTCCAGAATCTCTTCTGTTATTTTTTTATAATTTAATGACATTGTATGAACATATATTTTTAGTTCATTATTCAGGAAAAAACAAAATTCTTGTTATTCTGTGAATAGTTTAAAAAATGTACACATTAGTAATTTCTATGACTAATGCTTAAAAAAGAAAGTAAAAAAAAAATTCAAGAGAAAAATTACATTAAGCCTAATTGCTAATACTTAAAAGTTCCAGGACACAAATTCTGTTTATCTCCCTATACTATTTTATTTTGAATTAATTTGTTTGTTTCGAAAGTTTTTTCAAACTTTTCACTTTTTGATGACAGACGTATATAATGTTGTCATACTATATTATATGCCCAATGATTTATAAAGTTTCATGTGATTAATAATAGCAAACATTCCACTTAAATTCAATGCCACTTTCTGACCTCAATGAAGAAAAGAATAATTTATTCATTCACTTTAAAATATTTCACTTGAAAAACCTGAAATACTGTCATTATTTTCAATTTAAAAACTTAATCCGCGTGTCAAAAATTTAAATTTCTATCCAAATTTGCACCAGCTAAGAAGTTAAGTTTTTGTTCTTAAATACATATACACAACAGAGCTCCCACGGCATTAGAAAACATTTAGAATACTTTTATATAGCTAAATCCATGTTAAAATCTTACATTTAAAAAACATTAATTTTTTTTACATTTAATATGTACATAAACATAATTTGGTAATTGAAAGAGAATAACGAAGCATAATTTAAGAATAAAAAAAATCATTACTTTTTTAATTGATCTGAATCTATTTAAAAACGTTTCACCAGGTGGTTTTTAAGCTTTCGCCTACGAAAATATATTGCATGATTATTCATTTGTTTTAAAGTTGTCATAGAGAAGATAATAGAAGTATCATTTGTTGCTCCATATCTCATAAAACCATTCAATAAAAAATATAAAATCATAGATTAAGCTCCTTTTCTAATGATTCTTCCTTTTTTAAATATTTGCTTACTTCTTACTTCGTCATATGAAGTTAGAAATGAAATAGTTATTGCGTAATCTTTATCTAAAAAAGGGCAAGAATAAAGCCAAAAACTCTTATTTCTTCAATTAATGTTTCTTCTTATAATTTAGTATAAAATAATGTATACTATATAACAATAACAAGGAGTTCTTTCAAATGCAGAAAAATAAATATAATTGCTTATAATTTACTATTTTTCCTTATTTAAATTAAAATGATTCGCATTTATTTTGAAATTAATATAACTTCTGAAAGTATTTTAAAACCATTATTAGTTCAAAATTTTCTGATAATGTCTGCAAAATCCGTTAATTTTAATTTACATTGATTCACGATGATTAGTGAAAAAGTTTTTAACACACCAATTTCTTCGGACAAAAATTCGTAATGCAAAGCTGTTCTTTATAACGAATTTACATAATAGTCGTGGATTTTACTCCTGAAGATATCAAATACTATATGCTTGTTATTAAGGAGAGTATTCTAAAAAATTCTTGCAAAAATTCATGTGTTTTGAGGGTTGTTATGTAGTGAATTCTCAAGCAGAAAGTTTTAATTGAACATTTTATCATAAATGAGCTGAAATAGGGCTGTTAACGCATGTGTAAAAATTTATTTTATCCCGAATTTATAGTAACAATAGTTAAAATTCACTAAAGGTGTATTTCATTTAATAACTTACCGTTTGCTTTAATTTTATTTTTTGAACAGAATTATATGTACATCATTAACAATTTATTGTCAACTTATCGCTTGCTTTGATTTTTTTTTTGTTGAGAAAAGTTGGCATCGTTCTTGTACCATACATTGCTTTTGTATTTTTTGAAAGATTAACTTAGAACAAACAATATTAGAATAATATTAATTGAAATGTATAGGAAAAATTTAGATTCTTTAATTTCCTCTTATACACCCTATATCAGTGGCCAAAATAAGAGCAATATGTCTAAGAACTATTTCTCATATTTAAATTAATCAACTAAGTTAATGAATTCTATGGAGCATTACCAACGAACTGAATTTTTTTTATTGCTCCATTAACGTCAAAAGAAGTAAGAGAAACGAAGGATTTTATGAGTCTTCTGGGCTTAATAAATGGATAATACATTGTTGGGTCAATTTGGGTTCGAGGTCAAATGCTATAAAAAACGAATGTTTTGTCTCGGACGTAAAAAGGCTTGTTTACTCAGCTCATGCATAAAGTAAACTATGTTACATTATTATTTTGTCTACTTTCGTCAATGATTAGTTAGTCATTACGAAGCATTCATTACTTACAATTGCATTAATTATACAAGAATTTTACCGTAAAATTTTGTTTGGAAGCATTTTAAAAAATTGACCGACAAATGTTGCATAAAGGCTTATAATTTCTTTACATTCGCAGGAAATTTTTCAAAAGTGTTCATTCGGTATCTTTAATTTTTTTTATTTCTTCTGTACTACAATTAACTCAGATGCACATTCAATGATTTATAATCTACTTTTTTTTTCTCTAGCAGACAACGTGTATTTAAATATATATTTTTTCAGGGCTTTTAAATTGTAAAATATTCCATGTTCTTTCGATTCCATTTGATATACAATTAACCGGAGTATTTGTTTAATGCTTTAAAAATGCAGCGTCTAGAATATATTTAGTCTTTAAAAACATAATCTAGAATATATTTAGTATTGATAAACATAATCAAAAGTTTAAAGAAATGTTTAAAAGTAAAAAAAAATTCAAACTAAGCATTTCAATTTCTGTCCATTCATACCTTTTTTTTAATAATTTGATGATATTTTCAATAAAGGATTAGGATAAGTGAAATTTGTACTATAATTATAGAAAGAATCTTTTAAATGAATCAAACAAACATTGCAACCTTTGAGATTTCAAGAATAGGAAAAATGAATGATTTAAAATATTAATGTGTATAAAAAATATACACAAGTGTAACTATTATTTCAAGGGTATTCGGGGCTTAAAACTTTGTATTCAGGATTTTTTATTGAGATTCTCAAATAAATTCTGACTTAATATACTCGTTAATATGCGTACATTACAGATAAAATTCTTTTAGAAAATATTTATAACATAAAGAATACAACTTAAATGCAATTTTAAACAATAATATAGCTTTACGTCATTGCATTTTTATGCAATAATGTAATTTTATTATAACTGTAACATTTGCAACTTTTGGTACATATTTAAATTATTTATGTTGATTGTAAATTTTAAAATATTTTTGTAAAGTTTCGACTCATTCTTAGACATAAAATAAAGAACTGAAACTGAGAGTTCCTAAAAATCATTAAAAACACAGAAACATCTTTAAAAATAAAAAAAAAAATGTAAATATTCTATAATGTTTTTTTTTTTTTTTTTTTTTGAAAAATTAATTCAATGTGTAAATTGTACAATGTATGAGTTGTGTTCTTTTACACTTTAATAATTATTCAAAAATATAAAATAATTAAGAAATTATATCCAAAAAATAATTTCCAGGCATTTTTTATAACAGAATTACAAAAATTATTTCATGTTTTTTTTAATTATGAAAGAAAACATACTTTAAAAGTTTTAAGCTTTCAAGTTTAAGTCAAAAAGATGATTTTCAATTTTGTAAAATGACAAAAAGCTTCGAATTAAAAAAAAATGGTTTTAATCTGAACAAAAGGCAAATGAAAAAAAGCTAAATTACCAATAAAAAGCACAAAGTAACTGAAAAATTGCATGATTTGAAATTTGAGTGAGAAACTATTTATAGGGAAAATTAATGGCTAGTAAAATTTCTTGTAATTAAAAAAATTGTGTTTGAGGATTTTTTAAAACTTTATATCCGTGTTTTTTCTTTAATTATTATTTTATTCATTGCATTAGATTTTCCACCCATATGTATCTCATTTAACAGCAAAAAAGAACAACTATAAATGTTACTTGCCACTATTTCTAAAAAGATATATTTCCTTATTCCTCATAGTCACATCTTTAGTTATTTTGAGTAGGTTGGCTGATATTTTTGGCACTTAATCATCATAAAACATTTTGTGACTCAAATGTGAAATTGGATATTTCAATGTGTAAGTGTTGCGTAATGGGACAGTCCAATGTGTAGTATGTAAGTTGTGTGTAATGGGACATATTGTGCCAAGGTAAGGATATCATTATTTCTCAAATAAAACAGTTCAAAAGCTTACCTCTGGTTAATGGATAGTATTAAAAGCAACTTCAGTAATATTATATATATGGAGCAAATCCCCAACGTCATACAAAGAATTTTAAAATTTTGATTCGATTCCGTTATCTTTAAATAACTTGGAATTTTCCGAACCAAAAATTACAAGTCAATTAAAGATAATGTGTATGACTTAAAATGTTTGAAACGAGCAGTGTTATTTTGAGATGTGATTGTTTTTCATTTGATACTAATCGTAAATTCTAATAATCTAATGCTGTAAAAAGTCTTTTTCATTTAATGCCAGATTCTCATAAAATTGATTTAGAATAATCTCTTAACAGAAAGAAAATTTTGCTTCGAGTAAAATAATTTTTGCATGGATTCTAAATTTTATGACTTGAAATTCTTTCATATCATCTTTTGATTTAGTCGAGACATTGTGAATTTACAACTAAATTCTACTTTTTTAAATCAAGAAATACATACGTATCAGGCAAGAACTTAATACCTTTTTTTTCTATTCATATTTTTTTTTTCAGTATTTTACGTGGATTACGATAAATTTATTTTTCTGACATTTTGAAAACTCTAACTTAAAAATAAACATCTTAAATTAACATTAACATCAACATCTTAAATTATTTTCCTGCTAAGCAAAATTTTATAGTATTATATGGATTACTAGTTAATTTAAAAATTAATTAATTTTTGTTGCTTTTGAAGCTGTTTTAAAGCTTTTAGAAAGATTTTCCTGGATTTCTTTAGTATTTTATGTTTATTTAGCATCTATCAGATCATTACAATTCTGGAGAGTATACAAAACTTGACAATAGTAAAATGAAGATTTTTGTTTAGATTTCTAGTGTGTAAAGTTTTCAGTTTTCTAACATAATAAACTATTTTTACTATTCTGTCATTTAAACAAAGCATACATGGAACAGTAAAATACTTAACCATAAGAGTGCAAAACGTTACATTTATAAATCAATTCTTTTATTCCTATCTTGATATGGATTACTTGTTTTAAAAAGACACGAGCTATATATTACTCTTTGAAACATTGTTTCTTAATAATAGAAATATAATGTACACCGGTGGTTGAACCCTACCATTAAAGACTTGTTAAATATTGGATTCCATTCCAATTGTAGGTCCTTTCATAGTATCAAAGTGAAAAATGGACAATTATAATGATTACAGATAACATGGTGAAGCACTGAAATAGTCCACTTCTGTTTAATGAATTAGAAACCAATGGTTGTTAAGTATATTTATTGCATTTTACTTTATTAGGTATGTATTAAATGCACACAGTTCATATTGAAGGGGGGAGTAAAAGAAATGTGATGCCTATTAGAAACAAGTGTTTTGTCAACTTAAAAGGGAATTAAAGAGAATTTTTTTTTTAATATTTGAATTGATTTTTTTACATTTTAAATCATTTGCAGTAACCAATGTTCTTATGAACGTTGATTAAGAAAACAATTGCTGCCTAATATAATAAACAAGCAAATAGTAAGTTTTCAATGAAAATTTTACATTGATGATGGATTAAAATTATTATCTGCCCAAAAATTTTGAGCATTAAAAAAGGTTAATTGATTTTTATATCAGGTAAGTAAATCTTAAAAATTGTGTTGAGGGACTTCAATTTTTTTTTCTCCTTTCTTTTTTCTCAATTGTAATAAATTGCAAATTAAAAAAATTTCAAAATTACAAACGGAAAAACTTTCTTTGAGACAATATTATGCTTTCCAAATCTTTTATTCTAAATTTTATAAAGATTTCATTGTGTTATGATATATTTACAAATCTAGTATGATATTATATTTTCTTGATATTGCCGTGTCTGTCAAAATTATCCTTATAGTCAGGTTTCGATATAGTAACATCATGATAATGTGATACATTTCCTTATTTTTTTCTATAATTAAATAAAGAGAAGAGCACTTGAAGAAGAATTCGGTTCTTTTTCAATCGAACATGTTAAAGACTCCCGTCTATATGTTATTTTGATTTCGTGAGAATAATGTTAATCCTATGGAATTTCTACTACCTTTCTCAAAACTCTACTATTTTATCTATTTTAATGCAATAAAGTGCATCTGAAAGAGGGGGAAATAATAATGTTTTCTGTGTAATTGCATTTTCTAACAATATTTGAAAATATTTTAGAATATTTTCAAAGATAGTCATTAGTTAAGATAGTCATTTTTCTGGCCTAGTATGTAAAAGGATGCACAAAGTTTTTGCGACACTTGTTTTCATGCCAGTTAACTACAAGCTAACAAGAAACCATCTGATGAAATTCCCATAACTCTTGTAACACGACCAACTTCACAATCTTTGAGGAACGATATTAAAATAATATCTGTTGAAGAGGTTATTATATGTAAAATATGCTATGTAAGAATTTTATCAATGTCTTAATAATACGTTGTTTATCATAAATAAGTAAGTTATGATCAAAAATGAGAATAATGAATGCATGAAAATGCACACGTAACAAGATTAATTCTTTATTAAATCATCTTTACAAAAGTATGGGCACAATCCTTTCTGTGCTTTAAAGATGTGTGGGGGGAGAGAGAGATTCGTCGGTCTTGGTTGCCAATTGCTGTTTCGAGCCCTGGTCCAATGGTTCCGAAGGAAAGTTGAACAGTCACTTTTTGTTGCACTCCTACCAACCAGTCGGAAAAAAGGGTCTAATTCTGGCTGGTTAATAAGGCGTTTGTTGAAGAGAGTCGCAGCAGGAATATGCTCGCTTTTAGACAATTCAAATGAATAACGAAATCAAATTTTAATTAAATTAGTTTAAAAGTGACTGTGTAATATTATTTGAAAACATATAAGAATTGTAGTTCTGAAATAACGAATACTTAAAATAATGCATATTTATAAAGTTTATTTTAAGTAAAATAATAGCTTTCTTAAATTTTTACAACTTATTTTCAGAAAAGAAAAGAGTAAAATATTTCTACTTGTTCATTCCAATAAATATTTGTGTCATGAACTCTATGACCAAAATTATCTTTTGTTCTTTGTAAAGGCACTTAATTATTTTACAAACACGTGAATGTACAAATCCATGAATATTCTGAAAAAAAATTTCTCTGGTTGTGTTGATAAACTAAAACTTCAAAAATATTTTTAATTCTGCCGAGAGAGAGAGAGAGAGATCTTTCGTGGAACATTTTTTCATGCTTCCTGAAAATAATCTTATCTTTATACTTGGCATTGTTAGTAAGTATATGCTGTCATTAATAGAATAAATTATAGAATTTGAGTGTTTTAACTGATGAAAAGAATATTTGCTTTTAAAAATAGTACGATTTCTTTTGTTTTCAAGTTAATATAGAGGAACGTTGGACTAAGAGTGTTTTTTTATTTCAAAAGCATGGATCAAAGTATTAAAAACTGCATGAAAATACTTCTCCAACAAAAGGAGTTTGGAAAGAGATATGTGAAATATGCGTATTAATATATTGTTCTTAATCCATTTCATTTTAATATGAATAAAAATTGCAGATTTCAGTTAAGGGCTAATTAATTCGTTATTTACATCCACAACTCATTGAGATATTTTAATTTAAAGAAATAATCACTTGAAGAAATAATTCACGATTGAAATTTAATATATATAAGAAAGACATTTATTTCATTTAGAATATCTAAAAATTTATTTTTAAAAAACTTAAAAAATTGATACAGAATATGTTTTACAGTCAATCAATTACTTGACATAAACGCCCTGAAACAATCAATTAATTCCGCATTACGAATACGTGATCACTTTCAATTTTTCTACTTTTTGGTCATCATAACAGATAGCGAATTACTAAAATAACGTATTTTAATTTATTCTCACATCTCTTAATACTTCCTATTTTCCTGTTTTGTTTTATGAATCAAATATATAATTTGAGAGAACATCTTGTAATAAATTTATTTTTGCAATTTCAGTAATCATATTCTTGAAACCTCTTTGAATAAAAATAATATTAATAAGAAATTTTGCAATATTTTATACAAAAAGTGTTAGATGTAGTTAAGACGTAATTTTTTACAGATATAATAAATCAATTTAAGATTATAATCTTTATTAAGTGGTAATTATGAAAACGAACTTAAAAACTCAGTGACAAAAAATCAAAACAAATTATGACAAAAAAAATTAGGGATCAAAAGGTAATAATCCCTCTACTTTTATTCTACTCATATTTTAAGTCAGAAAAGTCAATGTATGTTTCCCATCATTTTGGTATTTCGGATTCATTGCTTTTATAACTTCGAAGTCAAATTCTCAATAACTTCAACCAAAGAAAACAAATGAAGGAGACCAAAGAAGTATTAAAATACGTATATATTTGTATACTTTTTCCATGTATTATTATTTCTGAGTTCAGCAAGTAAAATTTTACATAAATATTTGGAATAATTAAACAATTGTTACAATGAAAAGACCAAATATATTAAGATACAATTATTCCCATTTTAAAAACATCATCCATTTTCCCTTTTTAAACGTTTAATCCGAATAATCTAATTATTTTTGTGTATGAATCATTAAGCATTATAGCACTTAAATGCGTTTGTTTTCATCTTTCGCTTAGATAGTTAACAGAGCTTAGAAGATCATTTTAAATGTACTTTTTATTCAAATCATAGTTAATGATTTACTTCAATTTCATTTTCTATGAGTGATATCATATATAATTTATTTACATACATTTATTATTTGATAGGACGAATTATAAGACAAACTTTATTAAAAATATAAATCTCTTTTCATTTCTATGAGAAATGTATCAATTATTGTCTTTCTAAATTGCTCAAATTATGTTACCTATGACGAATTGAAGATCAAAATGTTGTATTTAAAATTCTATACACGTTACGTCAATTTATACATTGGCTATTTAATTTGTTATCATTAGTTAGAAAACATTTTATTGCGTCTATTTTCAAAATTATTATTTAATTCACAAAATTATTATTTTAATTCATTTATTTTTTTTTTATTTTTAACTCCTTTACTCTTACTATTCTTATAATTTTTGTAAAAAAAATTCTTTTTTATCTTTCTGTTTTATAACATATAAAATATTTCAATTTAAGTAAAATACATTCTTTCCATAAGAATAAATTGTAAAAATTTATATATGCACCCACCATAATATTTCTTTCAGTGTTTGATTCTATTTTTATAATCTGGATTATTTTATAATAAAAATTTCAAATTTTTGTAAATAGAAATGACTTATTTCAATTTTATTTATAACCATTTTTACTAAATCTATACTTGTTGATTCTAATGTCTATACCTCCATATTTAAGTTGACAATTATAATATTTATTTTGCAAATTTATTTTGCATTTATTATATTTATTTTATTCCTTATTTATAGTTCTATAAGTTTTACACCTTTTATTATCATATATACTTGATGTGTTATTATAATTACTATTTTTGTAAAATCTGTAATGGTTTCATTATTTCTAACATAATCATTTATATTCTCGTCAATAGAATTTTCAAATGAATAACTTTTATTAAAATTATCTTGATTGTTGTTACACATTCTGTTCCAAATTGTAAGTGTTTTGTATTTCCTACAAGTTTGAAAGGCAATATTGAAACCATAACCATCACTTAGTTTGACATCCTTTTTTACATAACTTTACTTTTTTTTATGAGTAACATAATGAAAATTACTAAAATTCTCACTTTCATCATCACCTAAGTAATCAAAACTATTTGAATCCAAACACCAAACCCATCTTAAATCCTAAAATTATCTTGTCACATCTGATAAAAATACTGAGTGAAACAAAAATATATTTTAAATTTCAAATCCAAAAGGAAAATAAGTGTTATCCTTAAAAATTAAAAAACAAACAGAAATATAAAATTTTCTTGAATTCTATAACAAAGAGAGACTTTAATCTGTTAATGCACAAAATCCTTAAAAAAATAATAATAAATAACACTAATTAGTGTAACAACTAATAATATAAATAAAATATTCCTCTCATTACCTCTAAAATGATAATGTTAACATTACCATACATATCACAATAGCATAATACCTAACATAGATAAAACCTAAAAAATTTGCCTTTTTGCCCAAAACATTAAAATATAAATTTTTTCAAAACCATATTATCATAACTTAATAAGATCAATAAAAAATTTTAAAAATGTATGTGTGAGTGCGAGAGTGTGTGCAATTTCTTATTTTTTAGATATTTCATTATTACTACATTTTATGCTATTTAAGAAGCTTGTTACAGTTTCTAATTAAAAGATGTATTGTAAATACGTTGTATTATAAATTTTAAATCAATAATATCTTAATTTCAAAGGAAATTAAAATAGTTACTTAGATAACTTTTCGAGAATGTAAAATTAATGAAAATGAAAAATTTAATAACTTCAATTTTTTTCCAAATATTAAGGGTGTTTTTTTCTATACGATTTACTTGTCTCTTAGAAATATAAGCAGATTTAAAAGTACCATTCTTCTTTCATGTAATTTATCCAAAAGTCAGTTTGATTTACTGATAAAAAAAAAACCTTCTTTAGAAGGTTTTTGTTGATTCAGAATTGCTTCGTCATTTCATCGGCTCGTTTATACATATTGTAAGTCAAGCCAATAGTAATACAAAACAAATTCTTTATTCTAGCTAATAAGCACAATCATTTTTTCCCTGCCAATTTCGGGAGCGTTGTTATCGATCATTTCAGTAATTATCAGCAGAAAGAAGCTCGTAAGCTTACCTTGTAAATCTCTGGTATTGATGCATACATCCCTCATATAATACCAAATATTTATTCGTATAGTTAATGGTAGGATATTTGTTATAAAACTCCAGTGTTCTTACGAATTAAATATATTTTTATGTTATTCGTATGGAACCATGACTTATCCGTATCACAATCTTTTAATAAATATAAATTATAACATGATTAATATATTAGTTTTTGTTCCTCCTTTCATTGAATACGTGATATAAGGAAATAGGTATTTAATATAATTTATTTTTATATAAAAAAAATAATACTATTCCAAAAAAAGATTTTTCTCTAGTATTCATAAATGCAATCATCACAAACATTTAAAATACATTTTGCTTAATTTTAAACCTTTTAAAGATGAAATATTGGATGATTAAAGTATTATTGTTTATTATTTATGTAACATTATTGTATTCAAAATTATTATTCACTTAACATACAATATGCAGGTATCCAAAATTTTAGGTACAATCGAACTTTTGCGTTTATTTTAAAAATTTAAACATTTGAAATTTAGATGAATTATGCTTTGATTAGTCATTTATTAAATTGTACGCAATTTTAATATAAAACATTATTTACCAATAAAAAATTAATTTTTTGAAAAACATTTCTGTATGCTGTATTTTTCTACATTGTAGAAATACAAAATATAATGTTTTGTACGGAACAGACTATATTTCAATTCTACAAAAATTCCAAAAAAAAAAAAAAAAAAAAAAATTAATTATGGAAGGATTTTCTAGAAATGTCGCAAAATTCCCACACTAGTGGCTTTTTGTGCTACATTTATCTCTGTTTTGAATTCAACAACGGTCAAATTTTATCTTTCCACTAATTGTAGCTCAGACAAGCATGCAACTCTTTTCGAAATGATTAATATTTTGTCGTCTATTTGTATCAAACATTTTACTAATTTATTACGCCCGAGTCAACAATTGTTCTATGCCCGAGGCAGATATTATAATCTTGTACTCTTACTTTTCTCGTCAAACTATATTTGCAATATTCAGTAAATTGGGGTTTTATAGTTCGCTGAAATTACTTCTCAGTATCATTCAAAAAGTTTTTCAAATTATTAATATCTTCGTTTATAGAGGAAGAACATTTTTCCTATTCGAAATATGAAATCCAACTCTCACTCCCTCACTCATCTTTAGGTATAAAAATGATACAATAATAATATAAAAGTTCATATATTTATAATACTTCTACCACTTAATCACACTGAGTCTATAATCTTTTAAGGAACATTTTATAAATACTAACATAATTTTTCACTTTACTATGTATAATGTATAATCTATAACGTGGAATATATATTTAGTATTACAGTATAACTAAGAATCAAAATAAAGAAAATATTGTGTGCAGAAAAAATAATGAATTGATTCATATTCAGATCCGTTATGTACTAAAATATCTTGCTTTGCTTACGATTGTGCTATTATTATTATAATATGTTATAAATATTTTTAAGTAATTTCTAATTTGAGAAATGGTTTCTCTCATTTTATTCCCTCGCACAATTTTAAGATATCATATGAAATAAAGTACAAAAGACTTCGAGGGGGGGGGAATGTCCATATGATTTATTTCTAGCACAATTAATCAGACGTACTTAAAATGAAAAATGAGATGAATAATATTATTATTTCTTTGTTTGCAAGTACGTTCTGGTTTTCTTCATTTATGCAAGTAAAAAGATAAGTTTTTTATTCTTTAAGTTACATTGTTATATTAAAAGACCTATTTATCAAGATATTCTCAGTTAAGAAAAATAATTTAAGAACTTTATTTAATAAATTTAAATTAAATCACAAAGATATTTGTAATATTTCATTATTCCGTGTATGTTCTTTTGCCAATGTTCTTTAAAAATATGTTCCAAATTTTTAACTAATTATCGCGGATTTGATTGAATCGAAACAGTAATCGATCGAAAGAAAATTTTAATTAATTGTAAAATTTTGTAGCATTTTTCATAAATATACTTAACCGTGTGTGTGTGGTTCACTAATGTACTAATTTTCATAGACACACTTTTATTTGTCCATGCTTTAATATTTGCATTCATATTAAGTAAAATGCATGATTGAAAAAAAAAGTATCTTTAGTTATTTCTTCAAACACCTGTGATGAACATTTTACACACAAATATCTCACCGAACAACAACTTTTCATTTATTTTCCTACCATGCTGTTAAAAAATATTCTTATATGAAAGAATAAAGCTTCCCCAAAAAATGGAAATCGTACAGAGAAAAAAGAACGAAGAAAATTGTGATGCTACTTTCGGAAATGACATTTTGCTTTTGATATACAGCAGAAGAATGGAGAAAATAACATCAACATGGAGTTGAAAGCAAAAAAGAGCTAAATCCACCGAGCGGTCGTCCGTCAAACAAGATCATGTGACAGCTTTCTAGGGAATATCAAACTTAGAGAATCAAACTCAAGTTTTGTTATCTTAAGAACTGAGATAAATTGATGGACACTTTTTTCAGAAAAAAAAAGATTTTGATAGTGGCTATTTTCACTTCCTTTCCAGTGAAATAGTCTCTTTTTTTCCTCTGAATTGTTTACTTTGCGCTTTCTTTTGATACGTATTTTAGCGTAATTCTGTTTTCTGTTTGGTATACTTTTTTGAAAGCTAATTTCTCTTAATTAAAAATTTTCAAAATTGTTATGCATAAATTTTTTTCCTTGTATTCTTCATAAAAGTTCTCATACACTATTTGATGATCTTGATATTTGTATCATAAAAACTCTTCAACTTTTGTAAATATTTTACAAGGAGAAAATCAATAAACTAGTACTTTTGAATTGTGTCGGATATATGTTATAAAACTGCACAGATTGTGATTGCTTATAAACGTCGAACTAAGAAGCATACCATTCCAATGGAGAGATTTCGACCAAATTTAATGTGCATCAATCAGCTATATGGTGGGTCTTTAGTGGCAACAGGGCTTGAATCCACAACTAGTTGAAAACGACGCCAGCCGTGATCTTGATCACTATGCTACTTGGACTACAAAAACTATAGCATGAAATAATTAAAAAGGACAATAGTGTGTGACCAGGAGTGACTGCAATTGTGATAGCTTATTAGAGACGCATTGAAGAGCAATACAAGGGTTATTGTCGACGGACCTTGTAATTTTGAGCTCGGTCAAATGATGTGACAAGGAGAGTTCAAAACGAAAAAAAACGGTTTTTAAATTCCTACTATTAACTCACACTCTCCCTATATATATCTTGTTCAAATTTTCAATCGTTAATAAAATACTTTTTATTCTTCCATTCAACTTTATTTTTTTAAACTTGTAATGGATGTCACTTGATATTAATGCAGTTTTTTCAAATAATAACTCATTAATTAAATTAAAATTGGTGAAAATGCAGTTGAGACAAACCACTTGGCGCGATTTTAGAAATTGTCAAACTTGGCGATATTTTTTGGCTGAACGTTAAGTCCACGAAGCGGACCAAGGTAGCTGCATTTGGCAAAATACCGCCAAATATTCCCCGTCGCTAAGGGTGGTTGGGCTAAACTGCATTTCAACCATTTAATTTATCGGATGAACTAAGAAACAAATCAATGCTTCTAGTATGTCATTTGTCTAGCAATGGCAAAGGTGGTAGAGCGTCGGCGTAGAATCTTCATGACTTTGGATCGAATCTCGTAGAAGCACAACAAAAATTTATTTGATTTTCAAATAATTAATTTTAGTTTTATATGGAAGAAAAAAGTTTCTCTTATATAAAATATTTAGTAGGATATAAATTTAGGAATAAATACCGTCAGTGACAAGGCGTGTAGATCGCTGGAAAAAATTTTCTTTTGACACTTAATATTGGGATTCTGTCACACATATTAATATTAATTGTAACTATTTAATAAAAAGTAACTAAAATAAAATTTTCCTTTGTGGATCTAAGCAGGAATTGACTTTTAAAAAATTTTATATTACTTGTTTTATTGAATTATCTAGATATTTAATATAAGGGCTCTCTCTTCAGTCTTAAAATTTATAAATTTAATTTCTTCATTTATGCAATACTTATATTCTTTAAATACTTCAGATGGTAGGCTGAATTTAATAATCGAATCTGTTATAAATTTATTTGTATCTTCATTAACTTTTTAATGTAAATATTATTGTAAGAAACAACAAATCTGAAATCTGTACCTTTATTCATAACATCTCTAAAATTGTTATCTTTTGAAATATTTAAATTACTTCATTGTAGTGGATCCTCTGATGTACTGCAATGGTAATTTTTAAATATTAAAATTACCATTGCAGTACATCAGAGGATGCACTACAATGAAGGTATTTAATAACAATACTTACACTACGAGGCCAAAAAAAAAGTTGCTAACCTTAATACTTGGAGGGACTACCTTTACTACCTTTGTCTCTGAGGGCAGCGCGCTTTCTGTGTTACATTGCTTCAATAATATTCTGTATGGTTACAACACTTATTGGCATCCAAATTTGAAGGCAGTTTTTCCAGAGACACTGAACTAACGAAGATTAGAATGAAATACCCCTAACCACTGTCGCTGATCCAGTATATACCAAAGATTTTCGATTGAATTAAGGTCTGTGCTTTGTGGTGGCCAATGAAGAAGGTGAAAATGAATGCTCACGTTCCCTGAGGTAATTCTGAATAATTTGCGCTCAATGAATCTTGGCATTATCATCCTGGAATATACCATATCCATAGTGGAAAAAAATATGTTCACGGAATAGTTCAGTCGCAATTCGCTTATAGAATTTAAGAATTTTTTCCCATCACATTCATTCTGAGATGTTGCCAGCTTAGCATCATCCTTGCAATTTCTACAATATCTTTAGACATTTTCTTTGATTGATGCAGACTAATGATTTGTCCGTTTTTAAACTTGGAAACATTTGTTCTTCTATCTGATGGAACAATTTCATACATACTTGTTACAGAAATTATTATTTTTGCAGTGCCTTAACACTATTTAAAGGCTAAATTAGCCCGGTCAGTATGTAAAAATCACTGTGCTAACGAGCTAATAAGAGGCTTTTATGCTTTCGTGTATTTTTTCGCACGATGAAATTTTTGGCCTGGTAATATACATTTTCGGATGACATTTAATAAACTAAGATCTTTATTGTCTTCAGGTGATCACTACTTAAATGTGTTTTTTCCGACATTCATTTGGTGTACGTGAGGACTGTTTTTATTGTAAATGGTAATGGCAGACTATAACGGATTTATGCTCAAATTTCGGTTTGAATAGTTGGGTATTGCTAAATGGATTGATTATTATTTTTTCATACTTAGAGGACATACGTAGGATGATTTTGAAAGATCCTATCTGAAAAAACAACAATTGAATCGGAAGCGTTTCTCGGAACGTTGCACTTTTATCCAAAGAATTGCTCAGTAACCTTTTATGCAGTATGGTCAGCTTATGCAAACTTATCCGTTGCTGCTGTTGGTGCAAACTGCTCAATGTTTCTTAAGATACATGGAAGGTCATATATCTGATTAAGAAACATTGTCTTGTTATTCTGCCAGTTGAACATAAATCTATTTTTATACTTCTTTCAGTTAGCGATTTTTTTAAACATTTCGTATAAATTCTATTATTGTTAAGTCTTTTGGTGCAACATAAGATGCTTAGTACGATTTTATGCCTGCCAGATATCTTGATAATCTGCCGGGATATAACGGACTTTATACGTTGCATTTTAATGTAAAATATCATTTGTATTTGAGAACAAATGAGAATGCAAAAAAAGTAGTAACAGAATTTACGACATTTCAAAACATTTCATTTCTTTTGATGTTTTACAATATTACCAGAGATGAACGAATTGGTACAGTAAAAACATTAACTAAGAAAATAAGTCTTCAACGTAACGGGTGGTAAAATAATCAATACATATTTAATTCTAGATCCTGTTAATACATTAAATAATGATTTGTTTGACTGATACTACATCAAAAAGATTATTTCTACTGTTTGCACTATATTATTCTATGTAAAGTGAAAAACTAATTGAAACATTTTGGTATTAATATTTTAAATAAAAATACTTTGTGACATTTATACTTATATACCAAGTTATTAATTATACCTTCATATTAATTGTATGATTATATAGTTATGTTCTTTCAGGCCAACATTCTTCCAGAAGAGGTGCGATTTAGGGACATTATTTCATTACAATAATTCCGCCATATAGAGGAGCTTCTGTATGTTAAAACTGTTGTGGCTGAAAGTTTTCATGTTCGAGTGGGTATACAAAGAATGGAGCCAACTCAAGAATTGCCTTTTTCATTTGACCACGTATGAAAATCACAATCCGCTGCCTATATAACTAACTTCTAGAGCTGCTAACTAATTAACAAAAACCTTCATTTTGAGTGGGAAGAATTTCAGTTATGAGAAATTTTAAAAGCATCTTATTATTATAATCAGAGAGATAGTTGTTTGTTCTTTTCAACGTCACACTAAGAAGCAATTCGAGATATTGACTGTGGACATCGCAGTTTTCTGTGTTTCTCAATGTGATATATTCGAGAGTCGACAGATTTAACGTGCATCAACCCTGCTACATGGTAGGTATTTCTACAATCAGAAAGAAAAAAAAAGAATAGCTTGTCTTTTTGAATTTGTTTATTAAACAAGTCACTGCATCGTTTTCCTATAAAATAACATTTTAATTTTTGTTTTGCCTCTATGAGTTGCTGTTTTTTTTCATCATGATTTAATCAACTGAATTTTTCGTATCTCCAACTTTAGACATCCTTGTATCCATATATGTTATTCCTCTGTTAAGCATTTCTGTGTATACATCATTTCAATTGTTAAGATCCTTTAAAAATAGAATTTAAGAAGTAAAAACAATCTATCCATATATACACTTCGAAGATATCCATTTAAAGTTCAGATACAATATTTTATTAATGGAAAAATGGAAAAGTTCACAGTTGCCATGTACAATTGTACAGAAAAAAGCCTTCAAAAGATTGAAATTTGAATACCAGAAAGGGAAAAAAAGGATATTTTTTTTCTTTGCAAAGAATGTAAAAAAGTTCTATCACAATTAAAAATACCATCCCTGTTCCTTGTTTTGTTATTTTAATGCATCAAGTATTGGAAAAAGGTTTTTTTTTGGTTTAACAAACAAAAAATGTTGGAAATGCAAACCGTATAAAAAATACAATTTTTCCCCTCCCCCTCGAATGATAAAAAATAGTAACAACAACAGCATGATTATTTTATCGAGACAACCCTAGAAATTAACAGTTCTTGTTATTTTGCTCGACATCGGAAAAAAGAGGAAATTAATTTTAAAAAAAGAGATAAAAACGTTTATGTGGGTTCCAAGAAAAAGCCATAAAATAGAATAGTTTTGAATCAAGGGAGTGTTAAATTTCATAACAAATTAAGGATTTGTCTGAATAATCATTATAATGTGTTGGCTGCTTACATTAGAGTTTGTTTATGTAATTGGTTACAGAAATGAGACAATTTCATTAAGGAAATAAATTTTCGTTAGCTGTTTGAAAACATATTGATGCACAAAATGTAAACGTGTTTTGGGTACAATTATTATTTTAAGGTTCCCACAGGCTTTTAAGTTACAATATTTGCAGAAATTCTTCTTTAAAGATGTAATAATCCTTTCACTATCAGTTTTTTTTTCTTCTAAAAATAAAATTGTTATTATTATGAGAACTATTTATGAAAATGGTGAGTACTTTTAAGTGATTAACATTTTAGTAGTTGACACACACAATATATCATACTGACCATATAAACAATTTCTGAATTATAATTACATTTAACAAATAAAACACGAAGTAGTTACACTATAAAGTTGAAATGAAAATGCGAAAAGCAATACTTAAGTAATTCAAAAATTCTGACTTCTCCAATTCATTTAAATAACATTCACTTCCTTTCAATTACATAACCCCTCTCGCATAATGTCCTGTGCCACACGATTCTGCAAACTGAACATAGTATTCGTCCGTGTTGCTACGGTGAATAATTTGGTTCACTATAGGAAGAAAAGATGGGGAGATGACTGGATAACCTGTCAAGTCACTTTTTTTAGTTTCTGGTTTAGTTTAGTTTTTATTAACGTCGCACTAGAAGCAACACGGGGGCTATTGGTGTCGGACCTCGTAATTTTGAACCTCAGTCAAGTGACGAGGACGACACCTGATCCGGCACTCCCTTCTCCTAACTTCTACACCACGCCAACGGGAGGACTTTGGACCCCAACAGATTTAACGGACATCAGCCCCGGCTACACAGCGGGTCTTTAGCGTCGAAGGATCGAACCCGCGACTTACTCGAATCCGAAGCCATGACCACTGAGCTACTGCGGCCACACCTGTCTAGTCACAGGAATCTCACAAAGAGAATGGTGTGAAGTTTTCTGTCATGCTTAGTTCTTGCTTGGAGTGGGGAGCACGAAAAATTTATAATTTTGTACTCGTCAGCTGATTTTATGTAAATTATTGTGTTTGACTCAAAGAGGAAGATATTAACATTAAAACAAAATGTTGATGTTATCCATGTTGCAGAAATTGAAAAGCTTAGTTTGATACATTTAGGGCAGAAATTTGAAATAAGTGAAAACTTAGTAATTCATGTGCTAAGAAATTGAGAAGTGATTAAAAAATTATGGATTGCTAATTCAAAAGAGCATTCCAAGATTGTAAAATTTAGAAAAACTGAACACACCAATAATGACATAAAATCTTTTATTCCAACTGTAGTTAATGATGTGAGCTTTAATAAAAAATAGTTTGAAAATCATTAAGAAAGTCGAAAAAGAACCAGACAAAAAATGCGATATTAAAACTATACAGATACCTTAAACTACACATCCTAATTTCAACAATTCATGATAATTGTTGGCGACAATGAAGGACTTAAGATCTTCAGAGACTCTAAATGTCCACGTGAGAAAAAATGCTTTCAAAATGCACAGATTTTCAAATAAACCCGTGTAATGGATTTTTATTAAAATTTTGTGACCACGTCCTACATTTTGTAATAATTAAACTTATTCAATTAAGAATTTTCACTTTTCATTAACTTGAAGTTCAAATAAATACCTGTAATTATATTACTTATTTATAAAGTCACAAGTATTTATTTGAATTTGAAGCTAATGAAAAGTGAAAATTCTTCAAACTACCAGAATTTCTAATAAAATTACATTTTTTGTATGTACTGTAACTCCAAGTACTATATAATATATTTATATATATATATATATATATATATATGGGGGTACCTCTTAATACGGGACATCCACCGAACCATGTATAGTTTTAAATAAACCATACAAGCTTACAAATAAGTATTTAAAACGACTTATTATAATGATCTGTTTTAATGTTTCAGCGAATATTTTAATTAATCTTTAAAATAACAAAAGATAAGTAATTAGAATACATTATTAAGAAAAAAAAGGAGTTTAAATGTAGGTGTTTCAAAACAAACTAATGAATGAAAAAAGTGAACAAATTTTTTTAAATGTATTAAGAATTTTAAAAAATAAAATCCTTTTTCTGTTAAAATGTGAAATTTATTTTAAAAACAAAATTACAAAAACAATCCTCTCAAATTATGTAAAAAATTATGAGTAATAAATTCACTAAGGCTTTAAACACGGACAAACTGTTTTTATTACATATTTCACAACACTAATTCATTAGAAATTAGATATATTTCAAATAAATAAATGAACATTCCATAGAAGTATTCTCGTTTATAATAAAATGTAAGTATTATGATGCTATCTCTTAGTCGAAGAATTCTCTAAGAATTTATTTAAGACCATTTAAGACTAAAACATGGCAAAAAAAATTATTCCTTTCCAACATCAAAGAAAGTCTAATCTAATAGTGTTAGTTAGCATTTAAAAAATCTGTATGTAATTGCTTACCTTTAACCAAATTCAAGAAAAATAAGTTTTTATTCAAGATGGTTTCTTTTTCTTTTTCTTTAAAGGTATAAAAATGTGAAAAAGAATCTTAAATGAAGACAAAGAAATAAGTATTCGCTCATTTTTTTTTTTATTATTATTATTGTGTCTTTACTTAACATATATGCATGAAACACTTCTTTTGATAGATGGTGTTTAACAACATTTTCTTCTGGTGCTAGAAAGTTAGGTTTAATTGAGCATAACACTCTTTTTAATGCTTTGTTGCATTAAATAGTAACCAAAAATATGTGAAGAACATTTTCATCTGGCTAAATTTTTGTTATGCATGTTCACTTACAAATTCAATCAATCAATGAATTTTGTTATGAATATTCACTTACTTAAGCAAGGTAGCATTTCATAAATTTGCTTCCAAGCATCAGTGTGTACAAAATCGTTTTACTTTTCATTTTTTCAAATATTTAAAATGAGTTCTTATTGAAATAATATTATTTCAAAAACTTTACATTTTGCTAAAAAGACTAACCTTTTGTAATAAGGACTTTATTCTAATAAATGGGACATTGTGCAAGTTCAATTTGATGATCAATCACTGTGCAATACTATTTAAAAATAAAAAAAATTCAAGAACTAAACACTGAATCATTTTAAGTAAGTTCTAATATAAGTAATTTTCTATTTACACTTTTTTAAATTTTCAGATACAATTAGTATTACGTGTCTAATTTTAAAATAAATGAAAAAGCATGAAATAAAAACATTAAAATTTGAAGAATTGAAATTTAAGCCTTATTTATTGAATTTTACATAATGATCATGTCAAGCATGAATTTCAAACAAAGGAACACTTTTTTGCAAAACTTCATTATTTGATAAAAAAAAAAATTAAATCGTACAACAATTTATTAAACAGTTAACTAAATGGGTTTTAATAAGGAATGTATTCGCTCCTACTTATAATGCATTGACGCTAATTAATTTCTCAGATACTGGAATGGGTAGCAACGCTCATATATGGAGCGACCTTTATTCCAACTCATTTAACGACCTCAGTTAGTCCCAAAGATCCTCTATCGTAGGGGTGGCCAGACCGTGGAGCATTGGATGATTACATGAGGCACTTCAGTCAGCTCTAAGTGAGCCATCACGGTGTTGAATAATAGCAATTGGATCAAATATGTTGAAAAAAAATCAAAATATTATAAAGAACATTTGATAATCGTTTTCAGGAATTTTGCTGAAGAAGAAGACAACATTCTCGCCTTTAAAAATCTCTCTTTATTTAGAGAACAAAACATGATGCAAATGGAACTGATTGATTTAAAAATAAAATTTGACTAGCTTTTTATATCAAAATATTTCAGACGTAACCAATTTCTGACAATATTCAATGCAAAATAATTTGCAAAATTTAGTATATATGTTGCTTTGGAGCGATACACTGATGTGAAAAACATTTTCGTGAATGAAATTGATTAACAACAGAACAAAAGGTCGCGAATTACTGATTCAAATTTGAAGAATTCTCATTTGCTCTCCGTACCAAATTTAATACCTATAAATAAAAGACTGACGAAGTCCAATCAGGCTCAAGAGTTTCATTAAAATGTATTTTATTATTATATATTATACATAATAGATATTGTTGTACATGCAATAATTAAATCATTTCAAAGGTTAATTATGTCTATAAACATACTTCTTCTGAAAAGGTTATTAAACATACGCCAGGGCCAGTACTCCTTTTAGAAAGTAGACAGAACAGAGAAATCCAAATTTCGAGCTGATATCATTCTCAGTGCCAACAACTGTAGTTCAGATTTATCTTTACCGAACGAGACTCTCTGGCAGCTATAGCACCATCATGAAGCTAAATGTTATAGATTGTTGCTTCATTAAACTGGCGTAAAGTAATTAATTTAATTTCATGTTTAAGTTATTCTTTTTCCGTCCCTAAGCGAAATAGAATCTATCCTAATTTTTGTTTACATATCTCTAACATGGACGTAAGACGGTGTAAAAAGTGCTCTAGTTATGTAGCGCATCTTAAATCATCTGTCAAAAAATTGGCTCACAGTAAGCAAAAGATTGGCCACCCCTGCTTTAAATAATCTTGAGGAATTACATAAAAGAATAATATATATTATATAATTCCATCCATTCTGTAGCACTATACATTGCCCTTATAGTCGGCGTAATTGTCTGGGAACCATAGCCTATGATAGCAGGTCCACTCATACTGTGGTATGTGGAATTATAACAGACCAGCGTTATGTTGATGACATTTTTCTACTCTACGTGGTACCTATCTTAAATGGTCTTCCAGGAGAAACTTTTCAATAAGGCAATGTTTATCCGCATGCAACTCGAACAATTCAAGATTCTACGTCATGTTCAGACTCTTCCATGGTCTCGCCAGACTTGTCCTCTATAAAGTATTTTGGGACAAGCTGAAACCTCAGATGCTGTCGAATCATTCTGTACTTGATTTGGCTATTCAAGATTTGTGAGCCCAACTGCCTGCTACAACATCAGACGTCTAATCAGTTCAATGATGGGCAGTGTTGTGGCATGTACATGCAGCAACACTGCCCATCACTCCTGCAGGAGGGAGCCTGACGAGTTATTGAATTTGCATTTAATTTGTCTAATTGTGCACATTGTATTTGTTAAATTGTCTTGATTTTAGGATCAAGTTAATCCCTCATTTGTATCATTATGTGTATTAAATTTAATTTCAATCCAAAGCTCCCTTCTTGATGCACTATTTTCAATCTTCCTGAGTGTGCTTTTAAGAAAGAACAACAAAAATATAAAAAGCAAAATCCATTAACAAGTTAAAAATACATTTAATGATCTTCAACAGAATATATATACCAACAAGTCAAAAACTATATAGTTTCTTCTCTAAATTTTGCAGAAATAATCACGAGATCAATTCAACTGTCAATCCGTAAGACTGTTCATAAGCTAGCTAGAATTATACGACATATTGAACGGTACTCGTCTGCGACCATAGTATTCCGGATTTAAATTGTAGCTGCTATGACACTAGAAGGTCAGAATAGATAAGTGTGATATGGAAATTAATTTTGCTGAAGTCGGCACGCTTACAAGAGGACGCTATTCCTATGGAGACGGTGCCGGCGCGGAACCGAGGAGCAACACTGCTGGGAAAGCGAGGTGGAAGGAAGGGAAGTCTAGGAGGCGCAAGACGCGACTTGGGAAACCACAAGGATTTGGAAAAGGTTTTATCGGAAAGATTTGCAGGAACCATCGGAAGTTGGTGAGTCATAGGACAAATATTGTGAGCGCTAAGGCAATGTTAATATAGCTTTTAAGTGTATTTGTCAGTGGTCCATTTATATATGAATTAAATTACCCATTGTGAGTAATCACATTTCCATCATTTATTCATACCACTAGGACATAGTTTCATCACAATTCACCAATTCACGAAAAAACGTATATATATATATATATATATATATATATATATATACAGGAATTTTGAAAATATCGTACCAAGAAAGAAGCGAGCTACAATCGCGGTACTTTACAAAGTAGTTGAAAATGTCTGATATGAAAAAGATCCAAGTTTGATGCTAATGCACCTGACCACTTTCTAATCAAGCAGCGGTGCTGCAATTAGAAAGTTGGTCCTATATAAACTAATGAATAGTGGAAGATTCATAAATATAACAATCATATAGAAGGACTTTAGTAAGCGAAGAATGCCAAGCATACGTGTGAAAAGATATTTCGTACAGTTATGCAAGCTTGAGAGGGTCCTGGTCATCGGTATGAAAACCGCAGGCTGGTCGAAGCACGGTATTGCTCACCAAGTCGATCGTTTTGAGAGTGCCTTTATATTGGGAGCAATGGATACGAGATGGTATCCACGGGCGGAGAATCGGTTCTGGAGGACCAAGGAGACGACGAGAGAAGAGGATGTAAGGATCGTGCGGCAAACTCTCGTGTATCCCCCAGGGACTAGTTCCACTATACATTACGTGGCAGTTGTTCCACAAACCATATTAGATTAAACCATATTGTGGGCCCATCTGCCTCTAACTCTGTATCAGATCGTATTGCGGTATGAATTACAGCATAAGGTGGTCTGGCGCGCAATTGAAGTTGCACTGTATTTGTATAATTATACACGCTGTAATTGTTTGGGATCCAATGATTTTGGGATGAAGTGAATATCTGTATATATCATTATGTGTATTACATTCCATTTCAATCCGAAACTTGCCTCTTGGTCTTTTCAATATTCCTGAGTGTATTTTAAATTTGAATCCACGAGCATATCTCCTAATTTTTTAAAAAATGTACCGTATTATTTGCTAATATATCTGAATACTAATAGTTTTCACTATTATGCATATAAGTAATTGTAATAGCGCTATAATAGCAGTTGCACTGTCTTGATATTTTCAAATTCGTGATAATTAACCTAATAGAGAACTCAAGTAATTTTATTTTTAATTCGTTTCATTCCTTTAAAAAATTCTAAAATATAATAAACAATAGTCTGAAAAATATGTATATTTTAAAATATTACCATCTTAAAGTTTAAGAACTTTTTAAATAACTAGAAAAATTAAACTGTCATTTTTTTTTTAATTTGATTTGGAAACACATTCCAATTTCATTACAAAATTCTCATTTTTTTTTATATATGCATTAAACTTGTAGAAATTTATATAAGACTATCCATTCTGAATTAAATTCAACATTATAAAACTTCTAAGAAATAATTAACTGAAAATTAAAACTTAGAATATCCATTCTGAATGAAATCATATTGAATGAAAAAAAAATATATCATTTGTAGAGCACTTTGAGAAAAAAAGTTGAAGATTTCATTTATAATTTAATGAAGGATCTTTTAAGAATTTTATACGTTTCTTGTTTTAATTCTTCTCTCAAAAGATTTTTAAAATTTTCAACAACTTCACATGAAAATTGTCATTAAATTTGTTCTGCTAGTGCAGCTTTAATAATAATTTCCGTTTGGAATCTCCCAAATAGTTTAAGCATTTTTATTCCTGAAATGATGGCTAAATTAACTTTTAAAAAGAATTTCTTTTTGAAGATTTCTTTCTGGTCTTTTTAGTAATTTTGATGAATAACTCTTAAGTATTTTTAATGTTTTTCCCTGTATTTTTTCTGCATTTGTTAAAGTTTTATTTTATTTCTTTCACTAATTGTATGTTTTAGAGTAAAATAAAAAGAAATTTAATAACTCACGTTGAAAATTAGGTATTTTTAATGCATGTATATAAAAATAAAATGATAATCTTTTTCGTGTTAAAGTAAAAAATAATATTACTCGTCTTTACTTTCATGTCTTTTTTATTTTTTTCCATGAAAAATATATAATGTTTTAATGCATGATGTGTGGGTTGATTTTTTTAGATAAAAAAGGTAATTTTTTTTTATTTGATGAATAAAAAATCTCTCGGATTTCTCTACTTGTGTTTAAACATAATCATTAAATAATATTGTAATTTAATTTTAATTTTTAAATTTCCCTTACTTTTGATTACAGTTTTCTTAATTGAACTATTTTGTATTTCATGATGATTTGGGTACATATTTTTAAGAGAAAACTTTATTAATGAGATACTTCTCCAATTATTAACATTGGGATAAACTGTTACTTAGTTTTCTTCTTGCATTTTATTTCCATTAGAGAACTTTTTTATAATTTCCAATGTTTAATAATTAATCTGAAGGTAATTTAAAATTTATAGAGAATTTTTTACTATTATATTCATTATCTAGGTACCATTATCTAGGTTACAAAACCATCGACTTTTAACGTACATTTGTATTTTAGATAAAAGAAGAGAGAAGTCTCTTAAAGATCTATTAAATTTTTATACGTGTTACTTAAACATATTTTCCCTTACAATCAACATACATAGTAAATACATTTTTTAAAAAAAATTGTTTCATTATGTACATTTGTAATGTTTGCTAAATGTCTCTTGCTGCTGCTTCTCCGCTGAAAAGAGTAGCAGGAGTAGCCTAGTCGTCGTGGTCATAGCCTCGTTGATTTCGTTGAATCGGAATCAAACCCCAATGCCTCCAAATACCATCCAAGCAGCCGAGCTGATGCACTCTAAGTCTGGTTGAGATCCCAAGTCCTCTCAATGGCGTGGCGGAAAAGTTTGGAGAAGGAGGTGCCCGTTTGGATGCCGTCCTCGTCTCAAACTGAGGTTCAAAATGACGAGGTTCGTCATCAATAGCCCTCGTACTTCATCTCAGTGCAACTTTAATATCTAAGCAATCAAAATCCTAATCACTCTTCTGAAAAGATCAAAATAACTGCCAACAGGCTTCCAAATCTTGAATCTCGTATAGAAGATAAGGTCGACACTTGAAGTTGCACTTTACTTTTCACATACAAGCTACAATAACGCAAAAAGAAGAATTTGGACCCCGATAGATTTAATAAATTTATCATACATATTACGTTGGTAGAAATTAAGAAAACCCTAATCTGCTAATTATTGGTTGAAAGTTACAACCAATAGCAAGCATACAATAAAGTTTTTGCTTCCCTCCCCCGACCACAAGAAACTGTATGTAAAAAATAAGTTTTGGTGAAATATTTGCTTACCACAGACATAATTCGTAATTGTAAAACACGGTCAATTGAGGGAAGGATATGAGCTGACACTCCTCTCGAACTCCTGACACATAAATGTGAGAAGTTTCGTTCCTGACAAATATTAAGTTGTCGAGCCTTGTTACACTTTGTTGTTGAAAGTACCAGACCTGAAGCCGCGATTCGATATTAAGATCCTATTACCCTACTAACCAAGTTACGTTTTCCCCAATTTTTTGTTATAAAAGTTATGGGTATTTATTATAGATCATTTTAATTTTAGTTTAGGTACTGCCGAAGTTTATGGGAAATTCTGGGACTCCACACACTAAAAGTTAGGTACTTGTCTATTAAAGCGGCGCCCGCTAAATTAAGAATACGCCAATGCCGCCAAGCTAGTTAAAATTGCCAAGTAAGTGGAGAGTGAAATTGAAATGTAGGAAAACAAGTAACACACCAATAAATAATATAAAAATTTTTTAATTAATATTTTTATTTAATAATCTTTTATATGTTTAGAGATAAATCTCATTCCAATAAATACTATAAAAATTTAGATGTTTAATATTAATATTTATATAACTTTTAAAACATCAATCTACATAAAAGGCCATATTTTCGAAAGTGCGTTTAGTATTTTATAGAAAGCATTATTTCCCTACATATTTCCTCCACATAAATTCTGCCAGATACGATTCTAGTTGATGCCGTGCCGCGCTGTTTCTTGTTACGCCACTTCGCGGAACTCCACATTCTTTTAACATTTTGCCTGTGAACTCCCGTTGACGGATCTACAAAATTGTACTTATGGTTCACCGTGAAATGTGTAAAACTATCATCCATTTCGCGATTTAGTAAATTGAAAATTGTTAACGACATTGTCAAAGGCAACAAAATATTTATTTAAAAAAAAAATACGAAATAGGTAACGTTAACAGGCAAGCGATATTTTACTAAAATGATAAAGTGCTGTTTCTTTAGGACTGCAACCTTAGGAGTTTACAACCAAACATGGCGATAAATCTTACTGCTTGGCGAAATCGTAATCGTAATTTGGCGGGCGCCGCTATAATGGACAAGTACCAAAAGTTGTCTAGATAAGAGGGAGGGGACCCAAAGAATAACCAGACTTTTATTCTAAAAAGTTAATTTAATGTTTCTTACAAAATTCTTTCAGTCTGCTTCAAAGTTCTCTTATTAGAGTCGATGCACTTATCTAGTCTTCTTTCTCATTATTCGAAGGACCTTTGAAACATTTCAACTTTAATATCGTCCAGTGGGCGCTGCGAAGCTGTTTTTACAGCATCCATATAACCGAAACACTTTTCTTTTAGACATTTTTTTTTTCATTCTCGGTAACAGAAAAAGTCATTAGGGGCTAGGTCTGGTGAATACGTAGGGTAGGGTATAATAGTCCACCCCTGAGAGTCCAAATAGAGGTTCAGAATCAAGGCCCGTGTGTGCTGTAGCATTGTCATGAAGGAGGAGCCAGTCACCAAGAATTCTGGGGGTTTCCTCCTCATTACGTTCCGCAAACGGCTTAAAACTTCCAAATAAAAGTGTTAATTATTAGTTTGACCAGGGGGTACAAATTCCCTGTGCACAATTCCATGAATATCAAAAAAGACAGTGATCATCGTTTTAATATTCCACCTCACTTGTCACCTTTTTGGTCGGGGAGCAGAGCTCATCTACTGGCAAATCCATGCTTTGTCTCGGGGTCATATCGGTAACACTGTCTCTCATCACCTGTAATGACCTTGGCTAAAAAGTTAAGTTAACCTTCAATCTCATTTTTTAAGCCAAGGCACAAATTCAGGAGGATTGGCTTTTTGATCTTGTGTTTGCAAGTGATTAGCAAATTTAGCTGCAACATCTCTGATTTACAAATTCTCAGTCAAAATCCGTTGGCACGAGCTCCAACTCACACCTGAAATTTTGTCGATAGTGAAACGATGAACCTCGTTGATTTTTTGGTGGATTTTTTCTTAATGTTTTCGTCGTTCCGAGATTACGAAGAATGCCAGAATCATCAAAGTCTTCTATACTCAACTCACCACGTTTAAAGCATCCAAAACATTCAAACACTCGTGCATGGCTCATAACAACCTTCTTGAAAGCCTGTTGAAGCATTTGGTAAACTTCTGTCTGCAATTTTTCAAGCAGGAAGCAAAATTTCAAACTCTTTCTTTGCTTCCATAAATTTGCCAAACTAGAACAGTTGAGAACAATAACATTATCAAGCGGGAGAATTCTCGACTACACCTAGAAACGGCCACAGGATTTCAAACCAGTTATTTTTTGGTACCTCATCGTATCAGTATTGATAAGATGTAATGCGTTGATAATGATTGACTCACGACCAATATAAAAAGTTAAGATAAAGTAGTCTTAAAACGACTCTTGTCAGAAATCTGAAATAAAAGCATAATGTAAAGAATGATATAATTTTTATAATTAAAATTTTATAATAATGTTTAATACTAGTTTGTGCATTGTCTTTTATTAATATTGGAGGCATAATGAAATTCACAATAAGGGTAGTTGATTTCGAATAGAACCTAAATAGAATTATTAGAATGAAAACAGTTGTCTCCAAATATCTCCATCACAAAAGATATAAATACCTCAAATAATATTAAGTTATTTAAGTATTATTTCAACACGTTATAATACATTTATTATATATGCATGCTAAGCAGATTTAAATCCAAGTACTACAACTAAATGTATTCGCAAAATTTTCATTGTTGGTAAAATTCTACAAAGATAACTCCTCGTGGTATTGAAATAATTTACAATGGCTTCTATGCGATTGGAAAGAGCACTTAGTCAAATTGAAATTCCGATAATGACCCACTATTTTGTTCCTGACAGAATAAAACTTATTCATTAATTCTACATTGAAAGCTATAAATTTTCTCGATGACAGACAAATTGTATGGATTTATTGATGGAAACAATTTACTCGGATGTATTTTTCATTTTGCTGATTTTAAATGCATGAAGTCTTCCAAATTTGAAGAACAATATTTGATTTTGAATTTCATGAGACTTTGATTTCAATACAATAAATGACATCCATTTAGAAGGATTTGCTTTACATAATAATTGAAATCCATGTCTGAAAAGGAATATTTTACCTTTTATATGAAATAACATTGTGTTAAATATATATAATTCAATATATAACAAGGTTAACACACACTAAATAATATATTTAAATCCTTTTAAATTAAACTTTAATTCAAAAAATTGCTTAGCTGATCAAGTTTTAACATATATTTTAAACTATTCATAGTGAAATTATTATTAACTTTGATATTTAACTTACAAAATTTATAGAATATGTTGAAATTTGTTTTTTAACACATTTCTAATGTTTTCTGCAGCTTAACAGTGATCAAAATTCTTATACAATCCATATTGTAGGGAGTTTTACAATTTTGTAATGAAAAGAAATATATTTTTAAAGCATTTTCTATTCTATTTTATAGTAGCATTTTCAAAACAGTCTAAGCAAAACTTCGATTGCATAGGTTTATATTAATCTATCAACTTATAAATGATGATTCTACAGTGAATTTCAACCAAATTATAAAAAAATAATTTTGAATATAATGGTGATTGTATTCAATAAAAATCAAAAAATATAATTTCATGTGTTTGCTTAGGAATACGGTAATAATAGTATAAATTATATACTTAATCGTCAAAACAACAGGCAGAGCATGAAAAATTGCAACTCATAATTAATGAACAAAATTATTATCATTTTGAAATATTGAAAAAACAATGAAGGAATTTAATCAACACTTCACTTTTAAAAACTACTTGAAGAACATTTTTTCATATATATATATATATAT
>BMAW01037517.1:39296-50088 GCA_019974015.1 Nephila pilipes
TTTTAATTAATTAGATATAATGAGTCGGAGCCAAATTCTAACTAAATTGTTTATTCTACATTATCGTTAAGAGAAAGAGAAATCTCATCCTTCGGCTGTAGATACAGCTCCGCCGTTTCAAGAGCGCAGGTTTTACAATTATTTTTAATGGATAAACAGCGCAGTGTTTTTAATGGATAAACAGCGCAATTTTTTTATGCGTTTCCTTATATGCAAAGGATTTTCCCTTGAGTTCACGTGGTCTAGGTGCAGGAATTCTTAGGGATTTAAGCTGCAGACAGAAAGTCTATTATCGATCATCCTACTACTTCTAAGCGTGGGATCAGCTGACATTACAGATTTTAAGTGCACGTGATAGCATAAATTAATTACTATTCAGAGAGAAACTATTATAATTTAAAGTTAAATCATATTATATATATATATATATATATATATATACAAAACAAAAATGTACGTGCATGTGTGTGTGCGTGTGCATGTATGTGTGTGTGTCTGTGTGTGAGTGTCTGTATTGGTTTTATTAACATCGTACTAGAAGCAACATGAGAGCTATTAGCGATGGACCTCATAATTTTGAACAAAGGTCAAGTGGCGAGGACGACTCCTGAGTTGGAACCTCAGTTGATCTCCTTCCATATCAACTGGCACTGAGAATCGTTGGCCAGACTGAAATGACTCTCATTAATAAACAGAACGTGACTTCATTGAGGAGATGTTCAGTCTTTGTGCAATTGACGCCACTGTAAACTGTGCCACCGATGAGTTGCTCTTAGTTAATGGTATGCAACGTTCAGAACGAAATGGCCACCTTTATGTAGACGTCTGGCCACAGTAAAACATGATACCTATCATTCTGTTGAAGTACGCATATGTTGAACATTGTTTTCCGATGTCTGGTTCTGATCTTTTTGCTTGTAGAATGATATACCGGTCTTCGCAATCATTTTCCTTAGCCGACCACCGACAATCTTTCTTACTCCTCATTTGGAAGGCTGCCGAAGCTCTTGAAACTACACTTTCGTCATTATCAAATTATTGTGCAACATACATCAAAATATGCCCCTCTTCAAGCTGGTCGATCATTCTAACACGTGTAAAGCCTTCCTAATGATTTTTTTGTAGCAATTGTGAACGTACGATTCCACTATCACTATCAGGTAATGTCTGGAAATGCATCCTCCATCCATCTTTTTAAATGGCCTTGGTACTGAGAGCATGCATATCACGCGTTTGAGTGCCGTTACGTCCTCTCTGATGTCATAGTGCTAATATTTGCATTTGCATCACCTTTCTATTGCGTTGTCTTATCACTTTACCAGTCGCAAAAAAGCGTTTTTCACCAATTTCATGGTTGTGTGTTAAAAAATGCATTTATTGCTTAAGTTTTAAATACTAGTGTGTGTGTGTGTGTGTGTGCACGCGCGCGTGCGTGCGTGTATGCGTGTGTGTGCGCGCGTGCGTGCTTGCGTGTGTATTTCATAAATATAAATAGTTAGTGAAATATATTACAAAAATATTAAGCTTTTTATAGCCTGTTAAAATATATATTAAAAGCATAAACATTTTCAACTTAAATTCCTAGCATAAAAGTTAAAATACAGACAAAATGTTTCTATTTGCTTATCAAGTTTTACTTATAATTTAAGCATAAAGAAGTTTTACAATTTATTAATTATATATTTTTGTTTACATACTTTGCTTATTTTTCATAAGAAAGGGAAACAAAAAAATTAATGTAAGCGGCATAGATTTACAAAATTTTGATTTGTAAAAGGAGCATATTGAAAATCATATATTAATAATTAAGATAGTATCTTAACTGAAATTAGAATTAATTATGAAAAACTGCAAATGTTTTATTAATTTTTTTTTTCAATTCCAAGTAAAAATTGCTTTAATTGCTGTACTCCAGACAAAACTTCAAAATGCTGAAACTTTTTTTTTTATTTTTACATCACTAGAAAATAGAAGTAAATTGATAAAAAAAAAACTCAACAAATAATTCTATAAAAATGACCTAAATGTGTTTTCAAGATATCGAATGAGATAAGTATTTTTATTTCATTGAATTGTTTGAAGAAAAGTTTTTAAATCGCAATCATAAATTTCGAAATTTATGAATAATTTTTTGAATAGTGTAATACTTAAACACATACTTGCTAATTTCTTTAAAATCTAAATTTTTGAAAAACTTTGTGTAATCATTATAATTAACAAAATATATAGAATTGCGAGTAAAACATAATATCCATAAAGTTTATTCGTATCGTAAGAAAATATATGTATAAAATGAACATCTACTTAATGGAATCCCAAATCTATATATGTACTTTCCACAGTTAATTACATTTTACCCTATTTAACTCTTATTAGATAACATTCTATCAAAACATTCTAGGTTTCTTATAAGAAATTCAGCAATATGAAGCTATTTGAAAACTTATCAACAGAGGTTAAAAAAATGAGACGATAAAGAATTCTACAAAACGAAATTCTTTCCTAATTCACCCATTACTCAGAATTTCATCTTTTAAACAATGGAGAATCATTCTTACATTTTAACTGGTTATAATTTCATCAGCAAAAATAATACATACATGCATATTTTGCGATTATTCAAGCACATTATTCCTTCCTGTTTGTTCCAAGGATAAAGTTTCATTAATAACTTTTTGTGACAGGACTGCATCAGAGTTTTGAAAAAATTAAACTATCAAGAAAATATTATATAGATGGAATTAGAATGCTTATTCTTAAGGCTTTCTCATAATAATAACAGCAACTTACGAGAGCGTCTCAGAAAGCAGCCGTGTAAGAAGTGGGGGGATGGAGTTATAACGTGTATTCTTGTCTTGTTATCGTATCCCATTTTAACAACAAACATGTTAATTATTTTTGTTAAAAGATCAACCTCGAATTGATTTTCACCTTGACAAAAATGAATTTGAAGAATAAGTTTTATTTTGATTTAAATGACATTTCAGTTAAATGTATGTGCGATGAATGATTATACTGCATTTCATTTATGCATTTATGCCTCATAACTCAGTTTATTTTTCATTACGTTTCATTGCAATTATTCATCAAAATACCAATGCATTTGTTTTAAGATAATTATCTATACATCATAATGATGTAAAAATGGTAATGATAATGCACTCATGTTTACTGAACACATAGAATATAAACGAGAAGGACAAACTTATTTTAGTTTTATTTGCTCTTCAAATTGCAATTGCAATAGTTTTTCTCAAATATAGCAGTATATTAACCACATGCAAAAAATTTATTTTCAACATCGTCTCTCTTCAAAGCAGTCTATTTGTTGCATTTTAAATGCTATGCTCATTGTTCTAACAGTGATTTCATCTTGTATACTTACACCAGTGTCTATCTATTACAAAGTTTGCTCCTTTCAAGCCTTATATATCAATTCATATAGTATCAAAAACAGGTAGTTTTTGTATCACCATAGTATTTTTATGTTTATATATAGTTTCCTTTTATGGTGCCCAATTTTGATTCGAATAATTCAGGAAGTTCATCAGAAATTGACATCGACAATGATCTTGAGATAGACAGACAGTACTTCTCGCTGCCATAATTATTGATTTGATCTTATTCACCACATACGAGAAATCAGATTAAGAAATGACTCATTTTTAACATGTTGTTTCGTATTTTCTGTAGACTTACTTTTTCAAAAATATTTTATTCAATAATCATGAGTAGAAGTCCTAATGCTATTAATTCACCACGGTGTAGAGGGGTTAATGCACGTTAAATCTGTCGAGGCTCAATGTCCTCACATTAAGATAATGAGGCAGTTTGGAAAGTGGAGAATCAGCTTAGATGTTGTCCTCGTCACTGGACCTAGATACTAAATAATGAGGTCCTTCTCGAATAGTCCTCGATTCGCATCTAAGAGAGATTTTAACAAACAATTAATTTTTCAGTATAATGTAGAACATAAAGTTATACAGACTTTGTGACTGTTTAGTGCAAGCAGTATATATGTGTGCTTTATTACTTGATTACATTAATTTAGTATATAATAAGTTGTTGACAAAATGGAGAAAATCAAAACTGCAAAGTAGTAACTCTACAACTTAAGCTTAAAACATACTGGGATACAAAGAATACTTGTGTGTTAGGATCTCTGTAATTACTTTTAAATTCATCGTAAGAAATGATCCTGTTTCTTTTATTTCATATAATTCGATTTAGCAGAAAGGAGAACCTTATCTATGTTCAGTAAAGATTTGATCCCACAGTCGTTAACTGAAAGGGCATTACTGCAATGTACTTTTATTTTTAAATTGAAAATGCAATGAATTCTCTACATTTATAATATCATTCATAAAAGAGCTATGGCATACAAACTTTTTATTTAAAACATTATGCTTCTTTAGATATGACTCAAATAATAATAATAATAACGCAGAAAGAGTAAAGCTACATTGTTTCATTTTTAAGATATTACATCCTAAAGAACAATGAGAGATGCAAAGTTGCAATCTGCTTTTCCCCGTTAATTATTCAAGTGAAGGTTCTAAACATTCTGTTGGAACAAAAGAGTCAATTTATTTTCGAAAGTTCTGTAGGATACTTAGACACTTAGAAAATGAGAAGGCGTGTGTTCTAAGATTACATTTACCCAAGTTTGTCTCTGAAGAAAGTTCTCGAAAACAGTAAAAGGGGGCATCAAAACCTCTTCTTTAATGAAATTGAACCAAGGCTTAAAGTGTTTTATTAGCTCATTAACACTATTTTTAGAGCTAGCTTAAAACTCTTCCTACATTTCTTGTAAACGTGTTTAAAATTTCTAAAAAGAGGCTCTTTCCTTTATTGTACTAAGCAGTTTCGAGGCTTTTCCATAGAGTTACACAAGTTTATTTTTTTTTATTAGAAAACCTTTATTTGAAACAGTGTTTTTCTTTTTCTTTTATAGCTAGAAGTTTTTCAACAGAATTCTCATCAGTCATTTCAAATGTTCCTGATTTTTAATCGAAGACTACGTTGCAAAATTAATTTATTACATTTATTTCGAATTAGAAAATTTTCCAGCTGATACATTAATTAATTATAATTTCTGCACTATAAAGGTACTATTAATAGTGGTAATTTTCCAAAATTTTGCCGAAATCTTAACTAAAAGTAATTAGAATTTAACTTTTGAAAAAGTACAATTATGATATAAATTAAGCGTGTATGAACGCCAGGATCCCCATGACCAGTTCTATAAAATATATATACTTTTCAGAATTCCCATTATACTTGTATTTATTCACACAAAGAATGACGAATTGGTTAGTTTTATGGGCTATAGAGAAACAAAGGCTGTTATCTCCTTTAATATACAGGGTTATTCAAAAGGACTCAACCAATTTCAAAATGCTATGTTTTCATATATAAACGGACACAAAATGATAAATAATGCATGAATGCAAAGGGAAAATGTGGATGTTTTTTTACAAATGTTTAATATAAATTTCTTTAGTTATAGGTATTATGTCAATTCTATTTGTAAATTCCTGTCAAACACGTAAAATGTCTGAGGTAATAGGTCATACAGCAGCAAAAACCCATTGCTTAAGTTCATATACATTTGTGAGAAATGGTAGTCCAAACTCTTTATCTTTTACAAATCCTCAAAGGAAGAAATCGCATGAGGCCATATCAGGTAACTTAGGTGGCCAACTGTTTAAAATTAAATCATCTGGTCCACTACAACCAATACAACTGAGAGGTAACTCCGTGAAAGATTCTTGAATTGTTTTCATGAAAGAGCTTAACGAAGAACACAGGAGGGTCATCTATTGTTCATAATATAAAACTAAAACAATTTTCCTTTACATTCATGTATTACTTGTCATTCTGTGTCATTTATCTTTGAAAATATGTAATTCTGAAATCAGAAGATTCATTTTGAATAAACCTGAATTGTTTTAATTTATTTGATATCAAAATATTTCATCTTCTGCAAGGATGTTCTGAATACTTGTTTATTAGCTACTGCGTTTTTCAAAAGAACTTTTATATTTACATTGCGCTGCGAGTTTATCGTAAGTATATTCAAGAGGTGATTTCTGTGGGACGCGTATTTACTACAAGTCATTCAAATATGTTCCAAATTATTGAAACTGTTAAGGCACTATACACTTTGCATTTTCATTTCAATTGAATTTGTGCAAAAACCTGGAAGTTATAATCATTTTGCTGAAAATTTGAGAACTCTTAGCGTTTCCTCTCTCCTGATTTTTGTCCAATTAGATGTTATATCTATGGTCGGGATGTTCCCAAAGAGTTTTCGAAATATTTGCTATAAATAAAAGCTTGCATTGGGTTTTTTCATTCTATTTCTGAAAATAACGCTATTGATGTCTTCTGAGGCAATCCAGACGATAGACTAGTCCACATTGGACTCTCACCGATTGTGCAAGACTGTCCTTGCGTTCATTCAAAACCTTTTCAAGTGTCCCGAAATCCAAAGCAGTATCCTCTGATTAAAAAAATACGATTATAGAAATATCTTGCTGTCTAATCTATAAATGACTTTTGATGATTGAATATTGTAATTTTTAAGTGTAGATAGCGCAGAATCGCTATTGGATAGAAATAACAGATTTTATTTAATTCAGTTGAATCAGCTAAAGTTTGTCATATGGCTAGAGAGCCTCTGCTGTAAATATAGAATCAATATGATTTACACTGGAAGTAAGCCAAGTATATTTCATAATTCTTGTTATAGATGTTATATTATAGTTTTTAACGCATCCGTAGCTATTATGAAAAAAAAATCTCAGAACCTATGGTTCACTATTTTGTCAAACATTCCTCTTATAACAGTTATAGGAAATTTTTTATCAACCTTGAGATTGACAAAATTTGTTCTGCATTTACGCTAAACATCATGAATATTATTCAGTATAAAAATATTCAAGATGTTGTTTTTGTTCCCTTCCAAAATTTACAGATTTATTTTTTAGGGCTGTTGAGGTGCATAAAAGAAGCTATTATTTGATATTTGAGTGACAAAAATTTATTTGCCAACCATATTGTTTACATTGAGACAATTTTTGGTGTCCATTGCGGAAGACCCAACACAATTCTGAGAGCTTTGATTTGCATCATAGAAAAGTTTGAGCTGGTTATCGGACCATTTAATATGATTTGACAAATGTAATAAAAGTTACTGCTAATGCTGTACCTGATTACTTCAGTTGAATCTTCAGCTCTTGGACCATAATTCTTATATTCCATATCTTTAAGGCCATTAATTTTTAAGGATTAATTTTTAATTTGGTTCATCATAGAGAGACATTTTAAATTTTCAATGCGTTTAATATATTGAAACAAACATTTTTTACCAAACAGTTGCTAACTAGAGTTTTTTTTTTTATTTCAGAATTATGATTGTGTGTCTTTTCTATTCAAGCAATGATTTATTTGAAAGAGATTTGATGTCTTTATCATTTTGGAATTATTGTGTTAGTATGAGTAAACATTGATCAATAGAAAATAACATTTTAGTGATTATAATAACGAAATTTTTATAATTATTTTACAAAACTAAAATTATTAACATAATCATTCTTTGATACTTAATATTGAATATAATAATAAATATAATGTGAATAATAATTAAAATAATATTAAATAAGTTAAAATAAGGAAAAATATAAGTATTGTTTTTTTCATTTCAACAATAAGTACTTATTATGAGGTATTTGCTAACAATATCTACATTGCCCATTATATATACCGTATATTGTTAGCCTAGCAACATCACTCACAAATCTTCCTTACATTAGCTGTCACAGGGTACGGTATACACCTTTAAATATCACAACTACTTTTCTACACTAGCTACATTTTTTATATCAATTATTAAATTATTTAAATCTAATATTTGTGTATTTAAAGAAAATGCTTCTCAGCAGAACCAACTCAAATCATAACGAACATTTTCAGGAGACCCAAATTGTATATTGTATAGAAACATAACATAGATAAGTTATCATATGTACACTTAATTTTACTTGAATGTTAAAAATGTTTACTTATATGTTTATAAGTTCCGGTGCCTTTCTTACAAATTTATTCGTACGTTCCTTAATCCAAAATTGTAACATGAAACATAGGAAGCTCCATCTTTTTTTCCTATCCTTTACACAGTAATGTAAAAGAACTCAATTACTGGGCAATAAGAGCTCAGAGTGTTTCTTCAGGAATATATATTTTTCATAATATTAATTTCGGTGCTGTTACTTAGAGAGTTTATTTGTATATATGTTTATTTTCTGAGCATAGATAGTAGCCTTCTCTTTTTTATTGTTGTTGTTTTCATAATTTGTCATTTTTATTAAAAACATGTTACTACAATTTTATGGGAATTAAAGCAAATATTTGGAACATTACTTTCTTTTAAAATGTTTACCATTTGTCTAAAAAATAATAATTGAGAAAATACTAAGTGACTGATTTGGAAGTGTAACGTATGAGGCGTACTTTCCTTTAACTATCTTCGTGAATTTTTTCTGGAAGCTGTTTTATTCAAGCAACTCAACTTCCAAATATGCAAATCAAAATTCGCATATAAATTGAAGTGTAGTGAGGGGAAAGGAGAGGAGATGCAGAAAGATAGATGAGAATATAATGAAGGTTATGGGAATAAGAAGATTGTTAGTGTGATGTGCACGGAAAGTATTCTAGCGTGTTTAGCAAATTTGGTGAGATTAAGTCTCAACGCTGTCACAACAGTCTTTGGAGGTTTCGCAACTTATTTCCGATAAGAGAATTCTTTGATAGATTATAGAAGTTGTTAAAACTCGAGGATAGGATATTAGTTGTGGAGAGCATCTCCTTTATTTGAGTAAATAAAATTATTCTGGATAAAACTGACTATTTTAATTATTTGGTCTGGGCTTGAACTTTAGGTCATTGGTCTGTGTGAAATTTATTTCTTGTGATTTACTTTAAGATGACAGAGTAGACGGGTAAACGGATACCCTTACGGAAATATCAAAAAGTGTAACATAAAAAATTGCGTTCGATACAGTATCCCCTCACCTCTGTAAGGTTGGAAGGAATGAGACATGTGATCAAACTATTTTGATAATATGAAACGCGTAATTCTTAAATATAGTTTCACTATTATTGCGTGCTTTGAATACTAAGATCGAATTCATTTTAATTATGGGTGAAATGCATGACTATTTCCATGCTGCTTTAATTGATTAATCTGCCATTAGAGTCTTGAGGGGGGGTCGCGTACGTGCGTACGTTATTTTTATGAAGGGAAGCATAACATATTATATATGGAAAATTTGAAAGACACGGGGACATTAAAATATGCTTTAGTTGAAATTTTCACAAGGTGTTAAACAGCGAATTAGAGAAGAAAATTAAAGAGTTTTTATGCAAAATAATGGCACTAGAACTTAAATTTAAGTAAATATGAAATAAAGAATAAAATAAATTTAGTAAATATGAAGTGTATAGTTTTGCAAAAATAAATTTTTAAATGGGTGTGAATAAAAATTAACAAAAAAGATTAAGTTTTACACATAAAAGCCAGAAACGGATCTCCAAAATATTTTCCATCGTTATAAAAATAGTTAAGTTATTTGTTTGAAATAAAAATCCTACTGTGTTTTAAAATATTTGTTTTTCAATTCTGTTCTTCTCTCTGTGTGTCTCATTTTAAATATATATAGAACTTATTTATCATTTAATGGTATGGAAAATCTATCAAGCTGTAAAACCAATAGGAAAGAACGAAAATATATCAAATAAAAAAATTGGAAACAAATAAATTTTGGTATTGATCGCATGGAAGAAAATTGAACTGTCGGTTCAGCGAAAAAAAACCTCAAAAAACGCACACATTTTTTATTTTTTTATTTTATTTATTTATTTATTTATTTTTTTTTTTTGCATCCGATCAGATCCTTTCTATCAATCGATTTGGATATATTTTGATGTTTTAAAGTGTCCATCATTTTATATATCAGTTGGCCTTAGAATTCGTTAATTGCTAATGGGTATGAGGATAACTGTATACAAAAAAAGTTAATTGAAAATTTTAGTAGAAAGATTCTTCGGCATTTATTATGGAAATACGTTAAAAACTGTTATCAGTTTGTTACGTGGTTTTCTTTTACCCAATTTCTCGAAGTAATTTTTTTCTACTTTCGTTGGGGAGTTCCAGCTATTTCACCAGAAAAAGTAATGCAATTTTCTTTAATTAGAAGATAGAAATTTTTTTTAATTATCTATTACTTATGTCCCTTTTTTACATTTTTGTAGTAATTTTTCAACTTTTCTATCTTCATTCAAGAATTAAATATTTCGTATTGAAAATGAGGGTTTGACTTTTCTTTAGTAAAAATTCAGGAAATTATTTAAATAAATATTTAGATGTTTCTGAGTTACTAAATACTTTTCAGAATATTAAAATAGATTAATGATATGATTGCAATTGATTGTATTTCAAGAGATGTTTTATTTATAAATGATCTTTAAAAATTCATATCTTAATTATGCAAATTTCGCTTACATTAGTATGCAAACATATAAAACTATTTCATATTTTATTTCTTTGGTGTGCTTTTTTTTTTTTTTTTTTTTTTTTTAGATATCATACAGAGTACTATTAAGTTGTCTTTATGCAGTGTCAGCCATCCAAAACATAATACCAAGAAGGGCAAGAGATCTCAAATCCAAATTTATCGGAAGTGAAACCAGCACAAAGGTAAAATGATTGAAAATACAATTTTCTGTTTGG
>BMAW01037517.1:59955-201375 GCA_019974015.1 Nephila pilipes
TGTTGTGCTTCGTTCAGTTACGTATTGCTATCAGTTTTCTTCTACAATACACTGAACCTTCTAAATATTCAGTTGGAACAAAAGAGAAATTTAGTGATCAGGTGTATTGAATGCATTAGAAAATGAAAGTGGAGAGTGGGATTTAAGATTACTTTTACCTAAGTGCATCTCTCAAGAAAAATTTCGACAACAGTGAAATGAGGCGCCAAAATCTCTCTTTTAATGTAGCAGAATAAAAGCCTAAAATTTTACTAGCTCAACATTTTCATTTTAGTGCTATCTTTAAAATCTTACTCCGCTTCTATTGAACGTTTTTAGAATTTCTAAAAATGTATGTTCTTAACAATAATATGTTATTTGAAATAAATATTCCTCTAGGATTGTAAATTTTGGAAGCAGAAAATCCTTTAAAGACAATATTTCCCCTTCTATAACTCGAAATTCTTCTTTGGAATTTTCTTTCATAACTTCAATAGTTACTAATTATTGAGGGAAAATTAGTTTGCAGAAATATTTTGTTGATAAATTGAATTCGAGAATATTTTATAAGTTAGACTTTACTTCGTTGCAATTTCTACAGTAGCTGCAACGAAACTACGTTTAAAAACGCGGGAAATTTCCCATACTAAGATTCAGTGTTGACGTAATTTGTATTTTAATAGCATAAAAACATACTTACTACTACTCAACCGTTGGATATAAATTTCTTTTAAAACAACTACAGGCAAAAAAAATATATATTAAACAAAGAATAATTGTGAAAAAAAACATTAGATGCAACAAACATTTATGCAATATTATTTATTTATAAAAAATACTATTCCTTCTGTGCTTTTTTACAAAGAAAATTATTCACATATGAATAGTAATCATTAAATTAAACACAGTTAAGTCTTTTATTAATAAATGAAACCTCCATGCAATTAAAAAAAAGTCTGAAAATAGACTTATGAGGACTTCGTAATGCTTTCAGTTGTCTATTTCCTCTTGATTCCAAAGCTTGCGTAAGAAAGGCCCGCTTAATATGTTTCGTAATTTTGAGTCAAGATCAGTTGAAGAAGGCGACCTCAGCGTTCCAATTCCCATATTCTCATCACGTTAATATGATGATTTTAAACCCAAACAAAGAAGATTTTCATGAAGAAAATATATTTGCATTGGACCGAAAATGATAATAATAAATGTGATGAATTTCAAGTATATTTGGAATAATTGAAACTTAAGAATTATGAATATTTTTCTCATCAAATCCATTTTTTCTTATTTTTCCAAGTGTTATTCGTTTCTTTAAATATAATGTTATAAACGTTAAAATAAAATATATTTCAGTAATTCTTATAAAATGAAAAAAAAAATTGTTTTCAATTTGTTTCAATATTGAAAGTCATTTTTTCAAAAACCAAAAAAGAAAAAAAAGGAAAGAAAAAAAATTATCTGTTATTAAAGTTCTTAAATCTAAATTTAAAACTGCTGGGCTCTCTCTTTCAATTTTCCATTATGTCGATTTCTAAAAGCGCATTCTTTTACCAGTAACATTTTTGTTTCAATTTTTTTTCCTAAAAAATTCTTAAATAGATTTTAAATTCCAGGATTAACACTCTACTTCAGGATATTTTTCTACATTTTTTTTTTCTTCTTTTCCAAATCGTTTCCTCTTCAAGTGTTGTACAAGAGATTCTGAGAAAGATCTGAGCAACGATATTAAAGAAAAAATTAACAGCATGCCGTGGATTTCAATTGAAAAATGTAAGACAAAATTTCTTTGTAAAACAAAACATAACTTTGGAAAAGAAGTAATAAATTTTAAGTTGAAACTGTTCATTTTTTTTTTTTTTTAATTTTTTTTTTTTTTTGACAAAATTTCATTATAGTTTTCAATTACTAAGTAAATTATAAATTTAAGTTTGATGTATTAAACTGTTTCCATCAGTTGCCCCAATATATTTTATAAAACAAATTAACGTATAAAATTTGAAAACTTAACTAAAGTCAATTAGTGACGTAAACTGAGTCAGTGATATAAATTTGGTTATAGAGTTTCCTTGATATATTTTGGTGCTAAAGTTCATTTCTACATAGGCTGTGCAAAATAATGACCAAAATAACAGATCACAAATTTTCCCAATTAAAATATATTTTATAACCAAAAAATACTCCTAAATAATTTTTTTATCCAATTAAACTTCATAACTTTCAGGATATTAAAAGTTCGGAAGTAAAACAAAAGCCATCGGGTGCCAAATGCGGTGAATGCTGTGGATGTTGTATTAATTCAAACATTAATTCCATGATTTTGGCCATCGAAACTAACTACACAGGAGTGAGCCAGTTCATTGCCTTGATGGAAGATGATCTTTCACTTTTTCAAATTCGAACGTTTTTTCTTGATATCTTCGCTCAACTAGTGCATTAACGACGCATAATACTCTCTAGTTATTTTTTCCTTTTTTCGAGTAATAGGTGTATTTTCGCGTGCAACCCAAGAAAATATGACCTTCTCCGTGCCGACCTATTTCACCGTCTCTACATTCTTCGGAGCCGATTTGCCTTTAAAACTGCTCCATTTTGACTGTTTCTTTGTCTCTATAGTGTAGTTGGATATCCATATTTTGTCCACAATTATGTATCGAAGCAGAAAATTGACAGGATTGCAACGAAAAAACGCCAAAACAGTCTCAGAGTCCACCATACATTTGCGTTGATTTTCCAACGAGAGCAACCGGGGCATCCCTCTTGCTGACATTTTTTTCACACCAATTTTTCGTACAAAATTGAAATCGCTGTCCCTTGCGATATTCCAGTGGTCTCATCTATTTCACGCGCTTTGATTCGTCGTTCACTCAAAATCATATCGTGGATTTTGTCAATCATTTCTGGAGCAGTCACTTCCATTGGGCGTCCTGACCGACGTTCATCTTCCCAACAACGCCCAACGGACGACTTTACAAAGCGAAAGTGACAGCAGCAGTTAATGAGCACATGAAAGTTGGTTGGTTTATTTACTTGGGTGTAAAAACAGAATAAGTTGAAAAAAAAGAGAAAGAAATTTTTGAAAAATAGAGTTTTTTTTTGCAGGTTCATCGCAATTCTTCTCCCTCCCTTTTCACAAACATGAATCTCTGGAAAATGTCTTTCCACTGCCTCAGCTATACGAAGAAATGCAAATTGTAAAATTGAAAAATTAATTTTTTAAAATTTTAAAATATTCCCCATTTTTAAAAGTATTATTTTAAAACTGATAGAAAAAGAGAGTTCTAATTGCAGAAAAAGCATTATTTCAATAGAATGTAATTCACACCAAAACATAATATTTACAAACAAATATGCAAAATCAATATTGTTACAGCTTGTCAACAGTTTCTTGAATTTCAAAAATAATCCAAACAATGACATTTATGTAGTATGCTGAAAAATTTAATAATTCTTGTTGCTGCTGTGTGGCGTTGTGTCTTAAAAATTTAACATTATAGTTTTGTAGCATGACATCATAAATTATTGAATATATTATCAATTCAAACTTGAGATGAAGTTTGAAACCATAAAAAAGTCGATTTGTCAATCCAGTTCAATGGAACGAAAATATTGTTTCATTTTGGAGGGTGGGGATTGCTCTAGCTCTTATTTCTTGACGATTAGATTATTCAGATTACTTTATTTCCTCTTGATTTTAGAAAGTTCAGTGGCACAAACAAGTATATCATGGAAGACTCACATCATTAGATTGGTATAGTAAATTCTGGGCAGGGCATAGATTTCCATTTGATTTAATAGATGATTAACAAGTGAATGCACTACTGTTAGAACTGGTATTTATTTTTTTTTCTTTTCGTCAGGAGGAAGTTTTCAAGAAAATTCTTTCTTTAATTTGAAAATTTCAGATTTGAAAGTGGATTCAAGCCTAAAAAAAATGTCTTCCAAAACATTAATTTCGTAGTAGTAATCGGCAAGTGACAAGAAAGTGGGTCCACTCATTCTGCCAACTTATTGAGACAAAATTTCCGATTCTTGAGTGCGAAAGAATTGCTATAAGCAAGTTATTTAGCATTATCAGCAAAAAGTATTTGAATCGAAAATTATTTTTTGTCGTCTAGCATCTTTTTTTTTTTTTTTTTTTTTTTTAAATCTTGATACTCTTTTCTCAATCGATCTTCTTTTTCAGTTGTTTAATTTTTCTCTAAATGACTTTTTTTGTTCAAATTACTCCTTGTGGTTCAAATTTTACATCAAAGCAACAGTATCTTAAGATGAAATTTTTTAACCTATAACAAAAAAAATTACTCATATATTTTTATTATTGTTATTGTAAAATATTTAAACATTTCTTAACAAAATAGTATTTAGTGTATTTTTTTAGGGAAAACAAAATATTTTGAACTTTATTACTGAATAAATTTTAAGATCTACGTATCAGATCCTTGATTTTATGTTAAAATATGAGTAACGATTTTATAAGAACGTAAGCAAAATTTTATGCAATTAAAACAATTTAAGTTTACATGACAAAAAGGTTAAAAGATTTTAGCAATTTAAACTGTTAATAATACTTTTTAAATCACGAATTTATAATATAAAAATTTATTAGTGAATACCAGTGCTGAAATTTAGGATGAACGAATAAAAATTATTGATTTAGCGTATTTGCATCTTTAAACTATAAATAAATTACTATGCTCTTTGAAAAACCGCATCCCCAATTATCTTCTTCATCTTCATTTAATTATCAAAATATTCATTGTTTTAATAATCTCCGACTAGTCTCACGTTTTTCAAAATATCTAATTAAAAATTGTTAGGATCAAATTATATATAGATGGTTTAAAATAAGGAAAACAAATTCCAATTAGTAATCTTAGAGGTACAAACAAAACCTTCTTTATCCTAAAATCTCCTCGTTTTGAATAATTTTTACGCTCTGAAACTAACGATGATAATATATATATATATATATATATATATATATATATATATATAATTATCTCTGTTAAGATTAAATTTTTAATTAAAATTATTATGTGGAATTATTTATTTCTTATCCCGAAGTTTTACTTTTTTGAAAAAGAACTTATTTCCTTTTTTCTGGGCTTATATCTATAATACGTTAAAAAAAATGTGAAAAGTTTGCCCTCAAAATATATATAATTTGTTCAAGTATTATAACTAATAAAAACGAAGAAACCGGAAAAAAGATAAGCTTTAGTGATAAATTTCTATAGATTTAACACAGCTTGAACAACTAATATAACTTTTTCGTTCTTTAATTTATTACTATTTTTTCTGCTTGTAATTCTAAGTAAAATAGCCGTTAATTGATAGTTATTAATATAAAGCATGTATGTATTTTTTAGCTTATTGATTATTCATATGTTAATATCGGAAAGTCAATATTTTAGGTCACATAAGGCCACAGTGGTCACATAGACATCGACAATAACCATGCACACAACTATGCGTAGACAATAGTGTTGAGAGCCTGCAATGACGCTACGTCGCAGTGTTACTCTTATGAATGAAAAAAGACATTTACAGAGATTTTGTTAGATACCGATGAAGGATCGAGCAATAACCCTTGACCTTGATGATAAACTTGACGACTTGGGGAATAAAGTGAAGGCTTTCGAAAATGATGGAATTTTCTAGAAATTTCTATTGGAAGAGGAGTTATGAAATCTTCCTGAATTTATGTGTGAAGTCACATTTATCCAGGTTAGCTGTAAATACCCGAAGATGAGAAATCCGAGCGAATCTGTTGCGGAATCTGTCTAAATCTGCATTGAAGTGCAGAAACTTTGTCTACACTGCGTGTTTGTGAACTAGGGGGCTGAGCTTTAATGAAAGTGCTATCACTGTTTCCTAGTGATTTGCTACCTGTTTTATGTTGCTAATTTGTATAAAAACTATTTTGTTCTTGTTGTGTCATTAATCTGTACAAGTGCTGTTCGTTCTGACGGTGCTGTTAATCTGTAAAAATTTTGCTACCTGTGCTACGTCATTTCCTGAATTTATCTGTGAATAAAGAATTACATTTTATTATCCTCCTTGCTGAACTCTGTTTCCACCATACGCCCTCAGGAAGATTCATGTAACAAGTGCTATAAAAATATCGTCTCGTGGATGTACGGTAAAAACAGTCCAACAAGAAGGATAATGGAAAATTATCATCCTGTAGGTGTACAGTGAAAACACTTCAACAAATAGGATAATGGAAAATATTCACAAATATTCAGGAAACGACTAAGAGTAGACTGCAGAACTTGAACAGATTCGACTTCATACGAATCATTCATTGTTCGAAACAATGATGGAAGTCTGTTTCCTTCAGCTCGTTCAGGAAGCGTGCTTCTTTCTCTTTCACAGTTTAAACGACTCAAATCTTGTTCTTATCAATGCAGATTTCACCTTAGGAAACAGATGTCACACGGCTGAAGATCCGGTGAATAAGGAGAATGGTCTAACACTGGGATGTTGTATTTGGCTAGAAACCTCTTTACAGACAAAGTCGAAAGAACAGGAGCATTATCTTGTTGAAAAAATTTGCCGTACGGATTATTTGTCAATTCCTACAGTCTTAGCAATCACACGAATATTTAATCGACTGTCAGGTCGAGCCATATTACTAATCTTTTCAATATTGTCACCCGTTTTTGACGTGGAGGGTGACCTGGACTTGAATCATCTTCAACGTCTTCTCGGTCATCTTGAAAACGCTTAAACCACTCAAAATTGCAGTAGTCATGTTGATTACCTTAAAAAACTATGGCCACGTTTTCCTAGTGGTCAGGGTCATGGACTCGCTGCCGGTTGTTTCCGTCATCGTGGGTTCGAGCCCTGATGCCATTAAAGATCTTCTAGTTAGCGCGACTGTTTCTTTCTAAATCTGTCTGCCCTAAGTCCTCTCGTTGGTGGGAAGTTTGATGAGGGAGACGCCATCTCAGGTGTCGTCTCTCATCACTTGACCCATATTCCAAATTACGAGATCTGGTGCCAATAGTCCTCTTGTTGCTTCTCAGTGGGGCGGTAATAAACAATCACAGTCACGTCTTAAAGAATTGGACTTCAAAAAGAAAAAAAAAATATTTGATTGTAGTAGCTAAAAAACTTTTAAAATAACAATAGAAAATCAAGCACCATGTTATTGTAAATATGTCTCAAAATACTAAAAAGTCTTCAATTATTCACTCAATAACTTTCGATTCGATCCCTGCACACGAATGAATCGATATTAATGAAGAAGTTGATAATCTTACAAAAACGCTTCCAGAGCCTTAGGATATCATTTCTTGGTGACGGTGAAAAATCTCTAATCAAATTTCAAAAGAAATGAAGAAAAACTGACAAAAAAGCGTCAGACTTAATAATTTTAACCTCATCTCAAATGCAGAAAATTGGAATAATCAAAAGGTAAAAAAAATTACTGAAGCACTCATGAATAAAATTCGATCCAAAAAGTTACCTCTAAATGATTTACTTCATAAATTTAAGCAAGCAGATTCCCCACTTAGTTGTTTTTGCACAGTACTGGAGCCTAGAATAATTCATCCTAACCTGCTCTAAATACAAAGTTTAACGAAACATCTTGAAAATATTTCACAACAACGAGATTGGTCCTATTCAACAATAAAGAGATGCAAGACAAAAGTTCATTTTTAAAAAGTTGAAGAATTTTTGATCTCTACCCGTAGATTCTAAACATCCCAATCCCCTAGGAAATATATTTAAAGTATAGACTCACAATGCAGTAACACTTTCTAAGAACTTTTGGATGGTGCATAAAGCTAATATACAAGTATTAAGAACATTCTTGCATTAGATGAGATACTTTGATATCTAATGAAAAATGTGATTTTGATTATTTATTCGTTGCACTGAGAAGTGATACGAGGATTGTTGCGGACAGACCACTTAATTTTGAATCTCTCAAGTGACCAACCCGACACCTGAGCTGCCACCCTCTCTCCAAACTTCCACACCCCTCCAAAGAGAGGACTTGGAACCACGACAAAAAATTATGGTGTATCAGCTCCGATACATTGTGGGTCTTTAGTGTCATCAGGTCATCAGGTCTCGACCGGTATTTTTTTTATGTTGATAGGTGCGCCGTTACCTACGGCATAAAGTAGGATAGGGCGGATTACTTGTTTATGTAGAAGGACTTTGTTAGCAATAGTTAGTACTGAATTTCTGCAATTAAAATTATGCAGTTATAGATTTTGGCCCAGCATTTGTCAATTATATGAAGTTTGAAAGTGAGTTTAGAGTCCAGGATAACTCTTAAGTATTTGACCTGAGAGTCTCAAGAGATATGATCATTACAGAATTTGAGTTTTTAATTAAGAGGGGGGCGTGACTTTTTCTAAATATGAGAACTTAAGTTTTTTTCGTGTTTGGAACAATACTCCAGGGTGTCATCCACTCCTCTATTTGTTTTGGATGATTTTGTAATTTATCTATTACGTTGATATGGATTTTTTCTTGGGTTAGGATTGCTGCGTCATCTGCGAATAAACAGAGGCTAATGTAGGAACTTCGAGGGAAGTCATATGTGTACAAATTAAAGCAAACAGGGGAAAGTACCTTCTTGTATAGGGCATATTGCTGAAAGAGTATTATTGTTTAACTTAAAATATTCTATCTTTAAGGTAGTTCTTTAAGATAACTATTATGTAGGGGTGATTTAATTTGATTAGTTTGAAGATCAATCCGTCATGCCAGAGGCGATCGAAAGCTTTTTGTATATCGAGGAGAATATCTCTAGAATCTTGTTTGGAATTAAATCCTTCAGTAATGGCATTCACAACCCGTAGTAGTTGATTCACCGGCCCCAAATCTACGGTCATGACTACGAATGAAAAGAAGAGTTGAAAAGGGATGATATGCTGCTCTAAATAAATCCACAGCTCAATACTACTTTCAAAGAACTTTTGAAAGTAATAGTCGCTAATAAACTGTGCTCAGAATATTCCTGCAGAATATTCCAGAAACAGTGTTCAGAACATTCCTGTAGAAACTAAAGTACTTCGACATCTACTGAATGAAATACATCTTTTAAACGGGATTATAGCCTTTGCTGCTCCATACCTCACAAAAATCAATCAATCAATCAATCAATATGCTGCCCTATATCCAATAAACCCAAATAATCAATCATCTATAACAAGAATAGTTCGGATTGAGCGCTGAGGTAGTGAGGTTGTTCGTTCCGGTTGAAGTTGGCTCTTGCTCCGTTATCAGGGAGTTTTTCGTCTTTTACAGTTGGTGTTTTAATCATTTTATTTTTTGCTGGACTTAGTGTTTTTTCTTATTCTTTTTCTATTGGACTTTGGTAAGTTAACCAAATCTTTTTTATTTCTTCAACTTTGACGGAGACTCAAGCTGAGTCATTCCATATTTAAAATCTCGGATATTGATGAACGAGGAGAAGTAACAAATAGAAACATGACGGATGCAAGGGAAAATAAATACTTTAAAAACCTTAAAAGTGACAAGGAACTTGTGTTAAGACTTGGAGACAGGAAATATTCTAACATTTCAATAATTCTAGAAAATAAACTACAAGAATCTTCCATACCCAAAACAAACCCGCAACTTTTACATGCTGAATTAAAAAGTAAAATCTCAAGACATGCTAATATTAATAACATGTCATTCACACGCAGTGGAAAAATAAAATTTAACACCACAGACCCTGTTTGCGCAACCCAGATTCTTGGAATTGAGAAACTCATGAAAACATCGGTTAAAGCCAGCCTCGTATGGGAAGGATTCACATCCCGTTTTCTTCTCCACCAAATTCCGACAGACATACCTATAGAAGATTTGGCATCTGAAATACAACTGAGTAATAATATTGAAATTGTTGAAATGCGACGTTTTATTAAATCCGGCAGTAATCAAGAAGTTTCTCCCATTTTAATTACTATTCTTGGTACAAGTCTACCAGACAGTATTAAACTTTGGTTTATCAATCACCGCATTCAAAATTTCGTAGATAAACCCCGTCAATGCAATAAATGCTTTAGTTTTTTTCATCCCTCCAGATTTTGCAACAAACCTGCTATCTGTATTAATTGTGGACTATCCCATACGGGTCAGTGTACCAATGCTACAAACTGTATTAATTGTAAACAGGATCACCCGGCCAATTCTCCACTCTGCCCCTTCTACATTAAAGAAAAACAGATAATAGAATTAAAATGCACTCAACATCTACCTATGGGTGAAGCGAGACGAAAATACCGTGAAACCCATTCTGAAAATTATTCATCGGCATTGAAAATAACAGTACCGAATAAGATACAAGATCTGGAAAAAAAATTAGAAAACATGATAGTAAATTTTCAAACAGCCCTCGAAAAACAGACAGTATCTTTATTAGAAACCGTACAAAAAATGATGGAAACTATGTTTTCACAACTCTGCAATATTATGGAAATACAAAAAGGATCTGTATCTCCATCCAGAAAAAAAAAAAAGCCGGATCAGCGATACAGAAATTTTATGCTTCTGTTCCGGATGCATCCCTTCATAAAGAAGATGCATCAAATAACATAGAAATGGGATAGCTAGTTCATAATCTTTAATCTTAATTTATTTTTTTTTCGGAGGGTAAATAACTCCGGTATCAAAAAAAAAAAAATTTCTCTATCCTCAAGGGGAGGTTTAGATTTTTTTCATTACTACTAACTTTTCCTTACTTTTTATGATTTTTCTACAATGGAACTGTAGAAGTATACAGAACAAATCCATTTGGTTCAGCATCCCTCCCTTTTCTCAAACAGATATTTGGATTTTTCAAGAAACTTTTCTAAAACCGGATAATAGATTGCATATTCCAGGAAAGACTATTTTCAGACAAGATCGACTTGACAGACCAGGAGGAGGATTGCTTATAGCAGTTCCAATGAATCTTTCTGCTCGTTATATCCCTATTCCGTTTCCTCAATCATCTGACATCGAATGTTTAATTATCCATGTCACTATAAATAACGTCTCTTTCTATATCATTAATTTATATGCATCTCGGGGACTTAATATTATCTTAATAAAATCATATTTAGAATCTTTAACTGGTCCTATCTTCATTTTTGGTGATTTTAACCTTCATCATCCAATGTGGGGATCTAATCACACTTCGCATTACAGCAACGATTTTGTGGAATGGCTAACCAACTCCAACTTTATTCTTCTTAATACCAAAGCTCCGACTCACAGAAGTACAGTAGGTGCTGCTGCACTCATTGATCTTACCCTTTGCTCTGCCAACCTTTTTGGATGCACCAATACTTATGTTTTAGACAGCTCCTTCAACAGTGACCATTGCCCTATCATCACAGAATTTAATCTTCACAGCCCTCTTCAGCGGAATGTAAAAAAAGTAAATTGGCAATCAGTGATGAAACAAATTGAATCTATTTTATACAATAAAGAGGAAAACAATATCAATATCAATATCTCGGATACTTTTGCTAATATAATTTCTAATAATACTCAAAAAATTAAAATTTCCAATAAATATTTCCCACCTTGGTGGAACTGGGCTTGCAACAATTTTTACAAACTCAAGAAGTATTTCAGAAAAAAGGCCATACATAATATTTCTCCTCATCAATGGATTCAATACAAAAAATATTCCAGCAAACTCAGATTTCATATTAAAAAAGCCAAGAAAATGTACTGGGATAAAATATGTAACAATGCTAGTAATCCAAGAATCTTTTTTAATATATTGAAAAAATTATCTACTCAAGTGAATCCTGAATCAACTACAAATATTCTTCAAGTTCACAATAGATTTATCACTCACCCGCAAATTCAATCCAACCTTTTTGCTGACTTTTTTCAATCCAACCTTTTTGCTGACTTTTTTCAATCCAACAATATTCTCCACGAACCTATTCCTTTAGATTTTCTATCTAAAGATAATCTTCTTAATAAACCGTTCCATATATCTGAACTTAGTAAAGCAATCAAAATTTCCAGAAATACTACCCCAGGCGCTGACCAGATCCCTGCTACTGTACTAAAAGGATTAAATCAGAGAGGAAAAACTATTGTTCTCAAATATTTTCAACAATTATTTGATAACTCAAAAGTCCCACAATCATGGAAACATGCCATCATCCTTCCTATTCCCAAACCATACAAAGATAAAACTAAAATATCCTCTTACAGACCCATTGCTTTAACTTCGGTTCTCTCGAAAACGTTTGAAAGAATTTTATCCGGTCGCATTTCTCATTATCTGACAATTAATCAAAAGCTTAATCCTCAACATTATGGTTTTGTTCCTTTTAAGGACAGTAGAACCGCGACTTACCTTATTCATAAGGCAATAGTTGAGGCTAAATTAGGAAAGAATTATTTCGTGGGAATTAGCCTTGATATAAAAAGTGCTTATGATTCTGTATATATAGATGGCCTTCTTTACAAATGTCTACAAATAGGAATAACGGGAAAAATAGCTCTTTGGATTCACGAATTTCTCTCGAATAGATCTTTTCAAATTCGATGGAGGAACGTTCTCTCAATAGAAAAAATTCTTTTTAAAGGTCTCCCCCAGGGCAGTGTTTTATCCCCAATTTTATTTACCATCTACATGTATGATTTTTTTGAAACTTTGGATTCTGGAGTGGAATGTTCTATTTATGCTGATGATATTTTTATTTATTGTTCTCATCACTCTCTTGATACCATATGTCGCAAACTACAAAATACCCTTGAAAGAATTACTCAGTGATGCAATTATTGGAAACTAAATTTAAGTCATGAAAAAAGTACTATTGCAGAGCTTTCTAACAAAAGAATTCATATTTTTCCTGATGTGTTATTGGCTGGTTACCCTCTCCCATGGCAAACCTCTATCAAATATTTAGGAGTATATTTCTCCAAATGGAAACAAAATACTACCATCATGAACCAAATGAAAAATAAAGCTCTAAAAAAGATTAATGCCCTTAAAGGTATGGCCTACAAACATCATGGTCCGCGAGCTAATAATCTTATTCAGTTAATCAACAATAGCATCTGCAGTTCCTTTTTCTACACTTGCCACATCATTAATAAATGGTCGGATCATCAACTAAAACCTTTTAATATTATTCAAACCAAAGCTCTCAGGATTGCTCTAGCTCTTCCTCAATGGACCCCCAATATCGTTCTTTTAAAATTGGCTGGACAAGAATTGCTCTCTGAAAAAATTAGACGGCTGGCGCAAAAATTTTTTATTGTTCAAATATCTAATGGGAAATATTCCCCTATGCATCTGAATAACCAGGGTTCAATAAATATAACAATAATGGAAGATGACAAGAAATGTGTTGATCATATTCTTAGAAATTTGAATACCGATAGGGAAAAGATAATCTCAATCCCTAATCTTATCCATTTCACTGATATCCCTTGTTCAATTTATACGAATGAATTTTGCTTTCAAAACAAAAATCTGCCTATCCCTATAATTAATAGCTCCTTTAATGAATTACTAGAACACAGATTCCAAGATTTTTTCATAATTGCTACAGATGCATCTAAAAACCCAAACATTACTTCCATAGCAGGTGTAACACGAACTACTTCCTTTTCTTATAAAATTAATCCGATCAACTCCATCTTCACGGCTGAAGCGCTAGCGATCTGTCAAGCTCTGGATGAACTTACAGAAATGCATAATAAATTGCTCATTCTATCCGATAGCTATTCAGTTTTATATGCATTACAAAATTTCTCTGTCAAATCCCCTAAGGTGATTCATAGATTGGTCAATAAGATTCTTATTCTTTCTCATTATAATATGCAGTTGGTATTTCTTTGGATTCCGGGTCACTCAAATATTTATTGGAATGAACAAGCTGACAAAATCGCAAGATCTGTAACGGAATTTGACGTAAATATCGACTGGATAGCTTCAGAAGACATCCATGCATACAATTACCATAACAGACTAGAAAAAACTAAAGGAAATTTTTACTGCAGCAAATACTTTGAAATTTTGGGGAACATTCCTACCATTGATACTATCTCTAATTGGACAAATAACAGAAGAGAGGAAATTCTAGGAATCCGATGTCTCAGCAAAATGATAATTACTCCTGGTCTTTTAAATAAATTTAATTTGCAGGATAATGCTCTGTGTCGTAAAAACAAAAAGGTTTCTTGTATTGAAAATTAATACTCATTTATTTCACAAATTAACATGCCAACTAGAGTCCAAGACTCACCTAGTTATATGACAATTTTTCATGGAATACTGTTATGTAAACAAAAAAAGAACAAGCACTTCCTTGTTGCCACAGCGTACAAAATAATATACTTTTTCAAATCGTTCAGTTCATGGTGACAAAAATTAAACTGATAAATAAATTCACATAAACAAAATAATAAATTTAAATAATTGTTTTGCTTTTAACATAATAAACTGAAATTTATAAAGTGGATCTCACACTCTGTGTTCTACCTGTAGTAGGATTAATGATCTGGATCACATTCTCTTAAATTGCGCAAATTATACTTCCCATAGAAACGAACTCTGGAACTTTCTTCAAATAGATTCCTGCTGCATTATCACTTTCAGAGATCTTTTACAGAAAGCGACATTAAATAAGAAGAACTTTAGAGTTTTCTTACAGAAAATGAAATTTTTTGATATTTATTAATTTGAAACTTTTTTTCCAGATAGGGATAATGGCCCTTGTTGCCCTACATCCCTTCTTCATTCAATCAATCAATCAATCAATATAACAAGAATTCTGTTATGAAAATTTTTAATGTTTGGAAAACCAAAACGTAAATGCTGTTGTGTCCAAGTTGATTGCTCCCCGCGTTTTTTCCCGCGCTCGCGGCATATGTCGTACTGCAAGTATTGTGATACTATTAATGTTATTATTATTGTGACACTGCAAATAAATATTTTCTTGTTTTTTGAGATTGTTAATATTTGTATATAATCTGATTATTAACAATTTTTGAATATTTCCTCTGTGTCTTGCTACGATTCTCATTTTGTTTGGCTTTTTTTAGAAACTTGGAGAAATCGCACGAAAGATAAACTTGGGGAAATGCTGAGGTAAAAAAAAAAAGAGTTAGTGGAATTTTAATTCAAGAGTGAGCCAAAGGTTTTGTAGGAAGACTTCGAAAATGTGCGGTAAGGTTTTAACAGAAAAATACCCTCAAAGGTTTTTGATGCTGTTATTTCTTTATATATTGCCTTCATAATAAAAATCATGTTATTAATGAAAATAAAAATATTTCAAGTAGAATGATTATATACAAAATGTAAATGACTAATTGTTACTTTAAGAAATATAAAAATAGTTAATAAATCTATATAATTGAACCTTAACTTCAGTTTTTCTATTTTACTCTGTATGTTATATTTGTGATGTTATAATATTTTTAATTTCTTGAGATAAAAATTTCTGTTGACTATTTGACTGTTTTGAACTATGGCTAGTATGAGAAATTATAATCAAATGATAGCTAGTTTTATCTACATTTTAAATTTCGTGAATATAAGATCTAATTGTGTTTTCTGTGTAGATATTTCATCAGAAGAAATAAAGAATTTCAAAATTGAATGTCTATCTAGATCAGAACTAGGTTTGTATATGCTATTAGCTTTTTCTTTTAAGTTGATAATATATTTATTTCAAAATATATTTGAAACTAAGTGGTCCAGATATTTTCAATGATTATATTAGGAATTGTATTTTAATTTGATTATTGATTTAAAAAAAGAATCAAATAATTATGCCATAAAAAGTTAAAGGAATGGTTATTCCAGTACACAAGTATGGTGTCAAATCTGATTTTCTGTGTTTTCAAGAATTTTATTCATAACTGAAGAATGAAATCAATGTCCTTAATATGTTGAAATAATTTAAATATTAGGATAATATGATTAGACATCATTTGGGGTTTTGCAAATTAGTGTTGAAATGTATGATAAACCCTTGAATAATTTTTTTAAATTAGAACTTAAGATACCTTTAACAAAAATTTTAGTCTTCAAAATGTTTGGTCTTCTGTACTTAAATGAACATGTAAAAAAATAACTTGTAATAAAATATTGTCTCTTCGCCATAAACTGGTATCAGTAACAGAGTGGGTAATTTTCTGTTAATCTCTAATACTTGGGATTATTTATTAATTGCCATACTCTTTAAGCTTTAATTAAATTCTTTACTTCCTGGATGCAGTTTTTGATTGTTGGAGATTGCAGAATATTTTTATTGGACACAATAACATAGACTATGTTTAGTCTCACTTTGATGATTGTGAAATAAGAGAAGTTTTTCTTTTTTGCTGTACCAATCATACAATATACACTCTGCGAAAATTTAAAAAATACAATATTATGGATGAATTTATCAATGTTTTCTTATTTTTAAGAAAGATGCAAAGCTTTCAAATTGCTAACTACTGGCTTTAAACAATTTGCTGTAAACACTCATATAATTTTATTGATCTGGTCACTGAATGTCATTTTTATTTGTAAAACACTTATAGAGAAATGTAAAATGGCAAAATAAATTAGAAAGAAGAATTGCCTATTGGTTAGCATTCTGTAAACATTCTTTAATTTACTATTTTTAATTTCATGCCTGACTATTAGTCTTGTGCAATTCTTTTTCAGTGCAATGTTCATTAATAACAATTTTTTTCTATAATTTCATGTTTTTATGAAATCATTTGAGATGTTTTTAAATAAATACCTTTTCTCTGTGTATGTTTTTATTTTGTTATTTCCTTTCTTTTGGATGAGAGCTTTATATTTTTGAAGGTTCATTGAAAAGTAGAATAACCTATTAGGTTTATGATTAATTGAATGAGAGAGACTTAACTGATTAGATGGATCAGTTCTGTAGCTAATCCAAGGGGTGGGCAATAGGGCACATGCCCCCCTTTCCATAGCAATTTCGCACATAGTCAAAATAATATGCCTGAACCGGAAATTCCGATTAAAATGCCAGAGTTGAGTTTATATGTCTATTATGTAAGTTTAGTTTGGATGTTAAAAGTTTTTAACACCAAAATCTTACATTATTTAGGAATATGATGTTAAAATCCACATTTTTAGGTAATTGGAAAATCACTAAAAAGTCTATGTGATGGCAAGTTATACAAAAAAAAAATCATGACTTTGTGCCCCCTCTGTTAATTTTTCTGGATCAGTTCATTTGTTAACAAAAATAGTTTCTCTTGTGTATCCTTGCATTCAATTTTGTGTTTTAAGTTGAAAAGGTTTAGAACCATATATATTTTTAGAAATATTAATACAATACTTTTTTGAGAATGGAAGGTGATGATGACTCCATTAATATTAAATCTTTGATGAACAGAACATCCAAATGACATCTTCATATTCTTTTATGGGTTATATGATATTCTTTAAAAAACCTTTTTTTTTTTTTTTTTTTATGTTTACCTTTTCAACATTTATCTTACCATTTTTTGATTGTCGCTCACAAAATGTATTGTTAATTTTATTTCTATAACTGTACGACTCTGCACCTTGAGCAGAAAGTATGGCTTTTGCTTCTTAATTCTCTTATTTTTTTTATTACTTTATTCTTTCATTACAAATTCTTTTCCCATGTTTTGTTAATATTACATGTTATAAAAGAACTGATAAATTGTTTACTAAGTTGAATTTACATTGTTTTAATTGTATATGATTTCGGAAACTTTAAAGTTATAAAAGAGTGATAGTATAGATAGTACTACTATGTATTTAGCCGTTATTTTAGGCCCTTGAGTAGTCAACTTATGAAAGTTTTATTTCATTTTGCATATTGATTATATGAGCATATGGCTGCATTAGCATACCAACTTTAGATTTTAATAGCAAGAGTGCGCTATCCACAAAAGCTTGCTCAGAAGAAAATACTGTAATGGCTGTTTGAAGAACTACTAAATAATGAACAGATTTTTTCCCCCCAGATTTCTGTCAACTTTTAATGCTTTAATGTTTATAAAACATTTAAATTTCTTTATTATTTATTATTCTTGTTCACTCATAAATTTAATTCTGTGAAATTTTCTTAGAATCTTTGGCAGAAGATTATATAGAAGATGAATCTGAGGAAGCTGTGCTCATGACAGCAGAGGTATGATGATTATTTTCTGATTTATTAAAATAAATTTTGGGCTTGACATGCAAATGGAGATTTTCTGAGTTATCAAATTGTGTAATATATAATATAGTAAAATAGTAAAGTTATTTTTATATTGTGCACCTATATCACAAAGCCAAATGTGGTGGGGGGTTTTTTATGGTAAAAAATTTCAATTGGAAGTATCGCGTAAATTTGATGTGTAAAAAAACTTTAATTTTTTCTTAATACATTTGTAAAAAAATAAGTTGCTTATTTTATCATAGCATTAATATCTATAGAGTTTTTTTTTTCTCTTTTTTTCCATATCAATAGTGTTTTGATTTTGTTGGAGGAGGAAAAATAAATTTTCTAAGAAATGCTTATATTTTTTTCCTTATTAGTTCATTTTAATTATATGTATTTAAGTTATATAGTTTCAATAAAATGTTTATTAATATCAAATAAATTTGTTTTTTTACTGGCAATTTTAATTTTGAAATACCTCCATATTACCATTTCAAGTTCAATTTTTTTTTTTTTTTTTTTTTTTTTTCCCATATCAATAGTGTTTTTTGATTTTGTTGGAGGGGGAGGAAAAAAGAAATAAATTTTCTAAGAAATGCTTATATTTTATTTTCCTTATTATACATTTTAATTATATGTTATTTGAATGTTATGTATAGTTTTCAATAAAATGTTTTATTAATATCAAATAAATTTAATTGTTTTAAAATATTCGGAAATTTTAATTTTGAAAATTTTTGAAAATTATTTTGAAATACCTCCATATACCTACCATCAAGTTCGAAGGCTTACAAATTTGAAGTCCAGCCCTATTCTGTTTATCAGGAAGTCACACATTTAAAACTCAAAAGAATACTAGTTCATTAATGACATACAAAATTTGTTATCAATAAATCAGCAAATTTTGAAGAAAAAATTTGAGGAATAACCATTTAAAAATTGCCTTTCCTTAGATTTTTCAGTATTAAGCACCATTATGTTTTTGCAACTGAATGAAATGTAAGCATTATACTTGTTTGTTTTTCACCACTTGTATTATACAAACTTATATCACAAAGGGGATTATATAGTTTCAATTACAATGAAAACTTAACATATTCCTCCTGTAATTACTGGAAGATGTGAGACTACTTGTTGATCAAATTACTTATTTTTTTATCGAGATTGAAACCACTAATTTTGGACATTCAAAAATCTTTGAGACACGCAGATATTCTATTATTAAGGAGACTAAGTATTGTGGAGCAGAACCATATTGCCCGTCTGAAGACTTGGTGTTGATCAAGTATGACAAACTCTCCTGTAGATGGCATGGGTCCCACAATGAATATCTTAAGGACCCAGCCAACATAACAGCATGTCTAAAAAAATTTACAGTAGAGAGATTAATGACTTAATTTTAGAAATTTCAAATTATTGATAACAAATCACAACATTCATCAATGAACTATTTCTAACCATGTTAAATTAATGTACTGTTTCTTCCATAAATAGCAATGGATATTTTAAGGAATATAATAAAATAATTCCATTAGTCTACTACTACATTGCTTCGTGTACCTTGCATTAAATTTTCCACTTTTAAAGAACAAAAAAAAAGTTTATTTGTAATGTATATTAATTTATATAGTTATATTCTGTGTGGTAAGTTAAAGTTGAAGAAAAAACAAATAAAGAATTCAATTTTTTTTTTATTTTGCATGAATGATGACTCATTTATTTTAAGTTCTTGCATTCAGTATCAAAACAAGATTTTTGTAGAACTAAGCAAAAAAAATGGTGAAGAAACATTGGTATTTCCAAGAAAAACGAGAATCAGAATTTTTTTAATATGATTTAAAAAATAATTTCCTTGATATACAATAATGCTATTTGTATACCATAGTTATATAACATAAAATGTCAAAACAAACAGGATAATCATTGATACAAATCTCTAGTAACCGTATACCTTTGAATGTAAATTAAATGGAAAAACTACCACTGTAATTCAATATAATACGACTTGTATGACTTGTTAAAAATAAGCACATGGCTGGAAATGAGTTTGACACCCTTGGTGTGGATGATGTCCATTTACAGTGAATTTGTGACTGGTGCAACTATTCTTTGGACTATCTGTCCTTTTAAAACTTTTCTTCATACACACACACCACTTACTTTACTCTTACTTTTTGTTAATAATAACTTTAGTTAATAATCATTAGCTTATAGTGTTACCGTTGTCACGAGACAAAAAGAGATCAGGTGGTATAAACAATAACTATTTATTTATACTCCTTACTCACGAGTGTCATCTCCCTCGCTTGCATCGGCTCCACTCAGAGACTCAGTCAGGTCTGAGAGGATTGTGTGGCATCTTACACTCATCCCGTTATAAAATGAGCTCCCTCTACAAGCAGGCTTTAAGCACAAGACATAACAGTCCCAAAAATGGTGACCGAGAGCCTAAGTAATATTCCATTTGCTTAAAAGAGCTTTCATAGACAGCAGAAATATATAATCTGGAATATCTAAAATTGGAAATCCACTAAGTAACTTTCTTTGCATCGAATCTTATTAATCTGAATTGATTTAGAGAAAGTGGAATGATTGTATGAGAACAAATACAAGTGTTGACTTGATGCAACACTGTGTGAGTATATTTCTTCAAAATTTAATAAGGCTAAACATGTAGCAAATCTTATGCTTGTTAAATTTGTTCCAAGATCTACAGTTTGTGGGGTGTTTAAGTTTGGAAAATTGGGTGCCAGTTCAGATGTCATACTTGTCACTTGACTGAGGTGCAAAATTACAAGATTCCTTGTGAATAGCCCTTGTGTTGCTACAAGTTCAACATTATATTCTATAAAATTATTCTTATTGTTTTTCTTTGTTCATCTTTTCCACATCAGCCCTACAATCAATTAATGTGAAACTTATATTTCTCTAAACATTTTCTTTTTCAATATCTGCTATTAGAGCTATAAAGTGAGTTATAAAGTTTTAAAAAAATGAATAATAAATTAGTTTGCAGTTTGATTCCAGTGTGTGAAAAATTATTGGATCATTTGTACCTGATTTTATTGAGATATCAAATACAATTCTAAGCACAATAAGTGTACTTCACTATTGTACTGGACTGCCCTGTAGAATATAGAAGCATTCAAAATCTGATTCATAAAGTTCTACAGGCACTGACTCCAGCCATAGTAACAGAGTGGTCACAATCCTTAACTTCCAGACAGCATTTTTACTGAATCATGTATGAGTCCTGATTCCACTACAGACCCACCATATAGCTAGGCTGATGCATGTTATATTTGTCAATGCTCTAAATCCTCCTGTTAGCATGTTGTAGTAGTTAGGAGAGAAGGGGGGGGATTAGGTAAAGTGTTGTCCTTGTCACTTAGACTCAAAATTATGAGGTATGTTGCCAATAAGTGTTGTTTCATAGTGTGATGGGCCGCGGTAGCCTAGTGGTCAAGGTCGTGGACTAGCGGCCGGCAGTTTTCGCTCAGTCGCGGGTTCGATCCTTGGCCGCCAAAGACCCGCCGTGTAGCCGGGGCTGATGCACGTTAAATCTGTTTGGGGCCCAAAGTCCTCCCATTGGCATGGTATGCATGTTAGGAGAGGGGGGTGCCAGCTCAGGTGTCGTCCTCGTCACTTGACCGTGGTTCAAAATTACGAGGTCCGTCGCCAATAGCCCTCGTGTTGCTTCTAGTGCGACGTTAATAAAAACTAAATTCATAGTATGATATTAATAAGAATCAAAAGCATTGACTCCATATGATTAACGGGTGCATATATCCACTCATTAACTGTTTAGACTGACTAAACATGAAGTAGGGTTTTGTCGTAATTTCTTTCCCAAGTCAAGAAATCTACCAATTTTCAAAATATGGATTTTAAAGATACCTATATGACTCTTGTCTATTCGGTGGTTTTTTTTATATAAAATCATTATTGTTTTTCATCATTATTTATTTTTTCCACATCAGGGATGAATTTCAACTCCCACAACTTCAGTTTTGAAAGGCTTGATCTAACTGTATATTAGCATGAAGACTAACTGTAGTATATTTTGCATTAGATGAGAATCAAATGACGGCTTACTAGATAGAATCCAACCTAATTGTGACTGAATAGTGAATGGAATATTTGGAATCCCCACTTTCTTTTTTTCCAAGAATTAAATATAGGTACCTCCAGCTCCTTGAATAATGTCTATAGAACTTGAAATATGAGAATCAGAATTGGCTAGCTGCTAGTGTTAGATGTAAGACCATTAATTATCAGAAGTGTAAAAATTTAGTAATTATTGTATTCTTTTATATGTAATGCCATCATAAAAAAAATTTCAGATTTAAAGTATAGAATAAATTTTTTTGATTTTCCTATTCCCTGTCTTAAGTTGCGAGATTGTGGCAAAATTTCTCGATTATCAAGGATATTTAAGATCTAATCATGCTCAATTAATTTTTTTTTTCCAAAATTCTATTTTATTAATCCTGTAGGAAGTAAAATATAGAGAACTACTCATTCCAAATAACAAAAGACTGCAAATTGATTTCCTTTTCTGCAATGTAGAATTGACAGCTTCGTTTGTTGTATTATTAAATTATAGAGGAATCACAATCCTGCGACAATTTTGATTGTAGATAATAATCATGCATTGATGTATGATGCTTTTAAGAACAATCATTACAATGAAAGAAATTTTACATTTTCTAGTGTCATGATTAGCTCTGAAGCAATTAAATTGCAATCTGGTTTTTTTTTTTTTTACTGTGTCCTACCTCTTTTTAATGTTCAAATTGTGGAGCTCATTACAGTTTAACAAAACATGACAATTATTGTACAAAATGTTCCTCCGAGCAACTACATTTCTTACAGCAACTATGGTATAACTAAATGATTTGTTAGACTTTGTATTTTTTTCCTTTATAGTTATTTCTTTAAATGTTCTCAGTTCTCTCTCAAGTTTATCTGAAAAGCTATTAATTACAGATGTAACAGTTTCTTCACCTTCTGAGGTCAGCTTTACTGCGATTATCTAAACATTAGTATTAAAAAAATGAATTAGTATAGTTTTAGATAGCTTATCCATTTTAAATTCTTAAATGTTGAAGTTGTGAATAGATTTTTAATAAGTATTGAAACCATTATGAAGAGTTTTTAATATCTCATGATTTTTATTTGTTTAATACCAAAAAGTCCAAAATGCAAAATGTCTAACATTTAACATTCCATGCCCTTTGCATTTGTTATAACGACTCATAAGAGTCTCCCGTATCTCAAAATAATTTGAATTGACAATTAGGAATTTGACAGTTGTTAAAATTCCGAAGATCGAATTGGGATAATTTCGTTTTGGTTTTTGAATGTAACATATATCCTGGCTATGAATTTTCTGCCTAGATTGAATGTATTTTTGTAAAAACTTTTCAATTTTGAGTTTATATGAAACATTGTCTCTGAATATTCTTGGCTAGATTCAATATTGGTTTGCTTAATCTTCTATGGCACTTTCAATTTCAAAATTTAATTTTCCTATCTCATTCCCTTTTTCAACCAAATGTAATTTATTTCAGTTTAATTGTGAAAAATGAAGGTTCTCATATGCTAACTATTGCTCTATTTTTGTCATTTATTTTGTTGACAGTTTTAACACTTTGATTTCAATATATTTTTATAGTCATACTGATTTAATCTAATAATATATTTTTCAGAATGAAAATGTTGGTAAGAATTTTAGTTTGAAAAAATAAAATATTTCAAAAATTCATATGAATAAAATAAAAAAACATATTCTCAATTGAGAATGATAAACATTCAAATAAGTAATTTGAACAATTCGTTCAATTTACTTATTGAAATATTTGAAAATATGTTTAACATCAGGCTTGAATTAAATTGTAAATTATACCCTTTAACAATTTTCTGTAAAGTAAAATAATGAATAAAATAAACTTGAATATGTCAAATCATAGAATAGATATAATTTTTTACTTATTATAACCTCACTATAACGGCAGGATCACTTAACTGCGATCTCTCTCAATTAGGCAGTTAATTACTATATCAGAATTAATAAATTTATAAATATGCATAATTATCTATCTTTCCAGAATCAAAATTAATATTTCTGTGTAAGAACAGCATTGCTGAGTAGTTTTTGGGTGTACTTAAAACTGGAAAACTTTAGGCGAGTAAGGAAATGCGGAAGAAAAAAGTTGATCATGTTGAATTGTTGAGGTACTAACACAGTACTGATGAGTGGAGTTGAAGCATCAGCTAAATTGATGACAGAGAGCATAGGTCATAATGACTTTTTTCCTCAAGCAGTGACTTGAGTTACACGAAATTCCACATGCATAGAATCAAGTCACTTACACAGCAGTAAATTTTTTTTTTATTGAAGATAGATGAGATTATAAATTAGAAATTTTGTATTAGTTAATGAAGTTAGAAGAAGAAGAAAAAAACAAGAAATAGTTGCTCCTGTCATCAGTTGAAAAAACAGGTAATATTTGTTAATTGCTTTGAAAAGAAAAATTATTGTTTCAAATCTGAGACAGTTTGATTAGTAGTCTGATTTGTGTATTTCTGTGCTGTCCGGGATGATATACTATTGTGCATTATACACATTTAAATAAAAAGTGTTAGGTTTCTATTATAATGAAAATTTAATATGGATATATAGCAGTTGTAGTGAGAAAATTTACTGGAATATATAAAACTTTTATGCATGGAAGCATGAACTGAAGTCAAGTACATCCTTTTCCTTGTATAGATCTATATACATGTAGCTAAGCAGTAAAGTAGAGATTTTTCTTGTTGCTACATCTTGCACCTTAATACTCTTATTTATAATTGTTTGAGTTAATTTAAAGTAAAATTAAATGGTTTTTTTTTTTTTTTTTTTTTTTTTAAGAATTGATTTGGAGTTGAGACTTTTCCTGGCTCTTATTTGGCTTACGTGTATTTTCTATTCGACAATATAAAGAAAATTTATGAAACATTCTCTAGTAATGATATTTGCAGTTCAATAACTTTAATGACACTTATTGTCATGCCTGTATTTTAAAAACTGCTAATATGGGAAATTTTCATGCTGTTATACTTCAATTTTGTCTGTTATCACTTATATTGTAAAAATAAACTTTAAGTATTAAAATTTTTATATGTTATTATTTTAAAATTCAGAAAGGTGCTTTATATAAATTTTAATTTAGTTTACTTTTGCTACAGGAAATCAATCAGTATGTGATAGAGGAATATTATAAACATTATGTTCATCAATCTCAGGAATTTTTAAATTTGGAGGAAGAAGTGAAGCAACAAGCAGATATTTTAGAAAAATACCAAAAAATGCTAAAAACAGTAAGTAGAAATTGGTTTTTGTTTTGATTGTGAGGAAATACAATGTTAAGTGTTACTCCCCCCCCCTTCAATTTTATGATCTTTGTAATTTTGAGTTGAAGTATGAGGAACATTGTGTGTCACACAATGAAATTTCAAGGTACTATTACTTGCATAGAAAATAATGTAATTTTGAGTTAGTCAATTGATCCATTGATTTATTTTACTTAATAGCTCTATAAATACATTCTGGATTTGAAACATGGATGATCTGGATGTACCATGATTTTGTCCCTTCCTTCTATGCTTCATCTAAAAATGTGAAACAAAATTATTGCAATAATTAAGTTCTCATGTTCAGTGAAATGTTTTAAAACTCATTAGAGGTAATAAAATCCTTTTTTAACTTAAACATTTAGTTTATGCTCCAATGCTGACTACACTGAGTGCAAAAGAATTATATGTGACAAAAATTATTAAGACTTTTCTATGTATGAAATATTAGAAAAATAAAGTTAATTCACTTCTTTATAATTAAGAGCACCATAATTTCTTTATATCTCATAAAATTGTAAATGAATGGACATTTTTTCTTACTTTCCATTCATTCATTTTTAAAAAAAATATTTTGTATACATTTTGGATATAAATATAATAGTTTCTATAACACACATTAGGGTAAGTAACTATGCTTTATAGAATACAAAGTTTATTTATCTTTTGGAATTTTGTTCATTATTACTTGTATAATATTAATATAAGTAACTCTATTTTGTTGTGATTGAATAAAAAATAGTGGTAATTATTACTTTGTAGGGAGAATGATGTCATAGATATTAGGTCTATTCTGGATGGTTTGTTTCATTAGTATAAATTTGCTAACCACAATCTTTGTTTAATGAATATTTATTTATGTTTGAATAAAAAAAATTTTAACTAGTAAAAAAAAAAACTTTTTTAATTCACTTTGAATTAAATATAAGTGTGTATAAATTAATGTATTACAACTTTCATAATTTGGGTAGCAAAGAAAGTTTTCATGGCAAAATAAATTCACTGTAATAATTAATCATTTGCATAGTCTTTTGAAACTAAACAATATGTTGTAGGTTGAAGAACTGAAAATAATTCTGTTGAGAGTAGTTTTTTAAATGTTTTCAAATAGATTTTTTTAAAATTCTTCTTTCATCTTGGTTATATTATTAATAACTCAATCTGAATGCTGATTTATTAGGAATCTGAACTTCCAATTTATTCTTAGGATAGGCAATAAAAAGTGTATATTCTTAAGATAGTTTTCAAAACTGTGTAAAAATTAGTGAAAACTTTTAATATGTATACAATACAAATGTGTTAATAGAATGAGAAGAATATTTTTCTATATGTGTAAACCAATTGTTACTTTTAAAATATTTTTTTTTATTTCTTGCTTATTTATTTATTGTATTTATAAGTACCTGATATATAGTAAATTTAAATATTTGTTTTAGTTGTATTTGTGAGATGTATTCATGTGAATAACTTTGATTTTAATTGCAACATTGTTTAATGTTTTAAAAATATACTTAAAACTTTTTGGTCAGAAGTTTTGTGTTAATTTTTATAGATATTTGTATGATTTGTAAGAACATACAAATATTTTATATATCATAACATATTATGTATATAACAAGATTTTTATTCAAAATTTTAAGCTGTTTTCATTTATAATGGATAAACTATTTAAATGTGCAGAGCATTGAGTTTTTTACAAGACCTTATAGAATAAAGAATGTCTTTAAGATTTTTTTTTAAAAGATTCCACATAAAAAAACAATTTTTAACATGAAATTTCACTTAAATTTGGATAGAAATTTATCCAACCATTGTACAAATATCTAGTTATCTTTTTTATTTATTTATGTAAACTATGGTTGCCAAAAACTTAAATAAAGCTTTTGTATCTACTTTGAATCTGATTCGTTTTTTTTTACAAAAAAAATACATCTTTAGTGCTACCATGTATTTTATTATATTTTATTCTATCTTTATTTCTATAGACGATTTATAATTTATTTCTGAAGGAAGACAAAGAAATTGAACCAAAAATTTTATATGAATTATACTCGACTCCAAAAGAAATGCTCAGGCATAGTTTGCGCACCAAAATTAGCTATCTGAATGACACTTTGGCTTAGATTGCAAAGTGCTAAAGATATAGTGTATCTCATTGTTAGTCATGTTTATGTTCAAATATTGTTTATTATTTTGTAAACTTAAGACTTAAAAAACTTTGTTTTAATATAAAATTATTATTATTCAATATCAAAAGTAAATTTTTACAAAAAGCTACTTTTGAAGTTTTTGTTGTTTTTACTCTTTGAATTTCTAAATGTTGTGATCATAAAAATTAATAAGAAATATGTCAATCTGATTACATTTTTTTTTTTTAATTTAGTATGAAACATTATACAGAAATCAAGTAAAATTTTTCAGGAAGGCTGGAGTATTTCCAGAGGTAAATTTTTCAGTACATCTTTTCAATATATTTTCATTGTACTTAATAAGTATATTATACACCTCCTGAGACTGAATTATGTTTGTGTTTTTTTTTTTTTTTTTAATAAGGATTAATTAACAATTGCATAAAATCAAAAAATAACTAAAGTTTGTTTTGATATTTTATGTAAATGATAAGCTAGGATTAATTTGATAGTAATAAATTTGTCTTGTACAAAGAATTTTAATTCTAAATGTTGCAGTGTAATGGTTTTAGAAAAAATACTTAGAATAAATTTTACTTGTAAAATTGGCTACTGTGATGAATTCAATTTAGTTTCTAAAATTTTATTCTTCGTTTTCGTTGAAATTTAGCTTTTCTCTTTTGAAATTTTTCTATGTATTTCATTTCTTTTCGATATTATCAAATTGTGATGGTTCATAGTTTTGTACTTTTTCAAGCATTTACATAATTTGAATTTGAGGGAGAAAACAGTTCTGTTGCATTTTCTTGCATCCTTGTAGAATAATTAAGAAAATGCTATGTATTGTTGCATAAAAATTTTTCATGTATTTAATTTCATCTTGAACTGTAAAATTTTGAAGCTTAAATTTTGGTTATGAAGAAAATGGATTGCATTTACATGTATCTGTGAGTGAGATCTCTTTAAATAACTAAGTACAAAATTTAAGAGGCACGACTGACTTCTCTGACTCTTCCTTTAGTTACAAACTCCTCATTGTACAGTATTATATAATTTACTCCTACAGCATGAATGTGTTATACTTGTCTTTCAAACACTATATTTCTCTCTTGGGTACATGCAAGCATCAACATTCTCCTCGACGTTGAATGATATCATTTAATACAGAATTACAAATTTAAAACTTTTAGAAAATATATATATTCAGTGAAATCCCTCAATAACGATATTTTGGGGATCAAAATAATGAATCATTATTAAAAAATTATTGTTATAGAGGGAATTAATACTGGAATGAAAGGAATTTTTTTACATCCAGTGACATAACAAGGGGTGCTCTGTTTTCATTCAGCATCCTTTGGGTTCAGTCAAATAATATATATTAAATGGAGTGAGAACAGCATTTTTATAGTTTTGAGTAATTTTTACAAATCTCCCAAAGGTTTTGTGAAGTACCCCTGCCCAGGAATTTGGTGGCTCCATAGCCTATAAATGTTTATCGCTTATTTAAATAATAAATTTTTAAGGTTTAAATAATTAAAATCCCAAACTTTTTCTCTAAAATATATTAGATAGTATAAATGAATGAAATTAGATACCTATTAATTCTTATTTATTTGGAATTCTGCAAAAATAAATGAGGGGGGTTTTTTTTGCATTATCCAAAGACAATCTCATGCAAAAAGAACGAAGTGCATTTAAAGAATTTAGATGCTCCTCTGGTACATTAGGTTAGCTGGGGAAAAAATTGTGAAGAGCGTCAGTTGAGTACACTGCCTCTCCAGAAGATAAGTATGGCTTTACCATAGTGGAATCGTTCTTTTTATTTACACCATCATCTTCTAACCCTTCTGCTTCATCGTTATCACTTCTTATTTCAGAAAGAATGTCTTCATCTATTACTTCTGGAAATATCTGTACTTCATCATCGACATTCAAATAATCATGAACAGATATTTCAAATATTTTTCCAGTTTTATCTTTGTAATTGGTCAAGGAATTTTGAAGACATGAAATAATATTTTCTTCCTCAGAATATCTGTAAGAAGTATCATTTTGACTCTTTTAGTCATTTTGAATGAAGCTAGCTTCTTTCCAACAATTAGTTATGGATTGTAACTTAATTTTTCCCACCAATTTCCAGCAACATATTCACATAACACCCATTACGAGAAGCATTGGAGCTACAGTACTATTTGGTGGAAAGAAGTAAACTTCTACGCACTGCAATATTTGAATGGGTTTATATCTAGAGCTGTTAATTAAAAGAACAATATTTTTCTTCCACAATTTCATATCTTTTTCTAGTTTCAATAACCATTCTGTAGATATATTTGAAGTCATCCAAACTTGCTTGTTTACAGTGTAGTCCTACTGACATACTCTTAATGTTCTCATGACCATTGTAGCCTAGTGGTTAAGCAGCGGACTAGTGGCCGACAGCTTCTGTTGAGTCATAGGTTCAAGCCTTGATGCCACTGAAGACCCTCCATGTAACCAGGGCTGATGCACATTAAATCAGTTGTGGTCCAAAATCCTGTTGGGGGGGGGTTGATCCTTGGCCGCTAAAGACCCACTGTGTAGCCAGGACTGATGCACATTAAATCTGTCGGGGCCCTAAGTCCTCCTGTCGGCATGGTGTGGAAGTTCGAAAAGGGGGTGCCAGCTCGGATATCATCCTCGTCACTTGACAGAGGCTCAAAAATTACAAGGTCTGTCGCCAATACCCCTCTTGTTGCTTTTAGTGCGACGTCAATAAAATCAGACAACAACTTAATGCTCTTAAAACATCTTAGCTTTAAGGATCTCCTATTAAAAAAGATTTTAATTAATCCTTTCCTGACATATTTGTACACAGCAATACTGTTAACCTCTGTTTGGATTTCTTTCCCCTCCCTTTACAGGTTTCTTCTTTGAAAGCTAGTGTTCTTTCAGGTAACATCTGGAAAAATAACCCCATCTCATTTGCGTTATAGACATTATCCACGAAATATTTTTCAAAAATTTTACACATTTCTCTCTGGTCCATGTGCATACTTCATGCAGTGGCACTGATTTTTCTACACCATGTAACCCATGGACAAATATACCATTATGGTCTCAAAATCTTGTTAGCCATCAATTGCTAACCTTGAAATATAGGAAATGCTAGCTTTGAAATCTGCCAGGAAATGTCAACTCTATTTTTCTCTTACAAGAAATGTACTTTCTTGTCACCATAGTTACATCAGCAGGAGCAATGTAAAACTTCAATGCAGTTTTTCGACAAAGAGTGAAACTTGATAACCCTGTCCAATGGACCAGCTACATTTTATTTAGACTGTGTAGTGTTTAGTTTGTAGATATCAGTTGGACTTTGAAAAAAATATCGTAATAGAGAAAATTATTGTGATGGAAGGGAAAACATTACCATCGTTGTAAAGAATATCATAATAGAGAGAATTATCGTTATATTGGATATTGTTGTAGTGAGATTATACTGTATATATACAATGAAATAAAAACACTTGTTCAATATATATTACAACAAAAAATAAAATACAGATAGTAGTTTTGTTAATTCGTTGTTATTTTAAATTTTTTTTCTTTTTGGGTAGTAACATTGCAATTTTTGTTATTGGCCATTTAAATTCACTATTCTGAGTTTTCACCTTTACTTAATTGACTACTCTTTTCATCTCCTCTTGTAAAAGCTTCATTTAATCTGCTAATATAGATATTGTCATTGAAATATTATCACTTGCTCATCTTTTTTCAAATGATCAAATGTAAAGATCACATTTTTATCTTGTTTGGTGCAGCTTAGTCATATTCAGCTCTTGCACCATTAAACTCGACCATCATACATTCTGTTGTTTTTGTAAAATGTCATCTGCATGTAATTTTTTGTCTTTGTTGCTAATTACTTTTTTAGATTTTTGTGCCTCAATTATGTGCTTGAACTCTAAATGTCCTTTCAGCAATTCTCAATACTGGGATAAATAGTCTAGGTTTTTCTCTGAAAAATTCCACAGTAAATTTAAATCTTGAATAGCATTGTCTCTGGATTTTCCCATTATCTAATAGATTAAATTTTTCATTGACTAGTTGAATTACACAAATCTTTAATATTGATGCCAAGCTGTCTCAGTTGAGTGTTAAGCTTTTAATTCCCAGATCGACTGGGAAATCAATCTCTTCTCAAACTGCTTAATTTTATCTGTTTGTAGATATCAGTTGGACTTTGAAAAAAATATCGTAATAGAGAAAATTATTGTGATGGAAGGGAAAACATTACCATTGTTGTAAAGAATATCATAATAGAGAGAATTATCGTTATATAGGATATTGTTGTAGTGAGATTTATGTTGTAGTACAATTCTCTATTCTCATGCAAGTATTGTTTAATCCACTTACCATTATATTTGTTTTATTTTTCATTTATTGTAAGTTGAGTCATAAAATTGTATTCTGAACCACATTCTAGCAGAACGTGCACTTTGCAAAAGGACCAGGACAGTAAAACAGACTTTTCTGCAGCTACAAATTAAATCTGTGGCTATGGTCTGTGGTCTTTGATCAACTTGAATTCCAACTTTTCTGACAAGAGTGAGAGGACCAAAAATGTATGGCTTTCACTCAGGGCCTTGCTGTTGCCCCTTTCTTGCATGGTTGAACCTTATGGTAAGAGGAAGTGTAGGTTCAAATGATGCCTTTTCTTACTGATGGAACACGAAAACTTATATTTGCACCTGATAAACAGTTAAAAAGTAAATTATTTTTCACAAATTGTACTTGAGTTTTTTACATTTATACTCTGGACATACTATAACATGTTTTGCAAGAATTAAGGCATGTTTTTCATTTTTGGTATATGGTTAGTACTTTCAATTAAATTTTTACAATGAAAAGTATAGTATAAATTGATTTCTTTTCCTAAGATTAAAGGCCTGAACCAACCTTCAATCTACTTTATGCTTATATGAGATAGTTTCTTTATCTAAATTTTGAAATAATTTATCTGATACAATGAATTCTTTTAATGTTTCAAAGTCTAACACACTTTCTTTAATTTTAAGTAATTTTCCCAATTTTTGTTGAGTGGCATAGGAAAGTGCACAAAAGTTTCATTAGCCTAAGGTGTTTTTTTAACTTCTTCAAACAACTTAAGAGTGTTGGTTCAAATTCCCATAAGACTATGGATTTAACGGCTTCAAAATTGATTAATTTATCATTTCTGTATGTTAGGATGTTTGATGCTTTCTCTCTCAACAGATTCATAAGAATTTCTACTTTTAGTTCTTCAGCTACATTTTTCATTAAGAACAAACACTCTTTCTAATAAAGTAAAGGAAAAAACCAGCCTTTAGGTTCATAGCGAATATTTACTGTGAACATTCAAATGTTTTTTTAGTTAAGGAATCTAAATTTTTATTTTCAATTTCAGCATTATTGTTTATGTCCTTCATTTGCAATTCAGACTAAGAATCTTTCTCAAATCTTTTAAGAGTCCTAACTCGTGAGCAATTATACCTCAAATCTTCCTTTTTTGCCCCTTTAAACATTTTAAAGCTTCATTTTACTCTCTAATATGAGCAATATTTAAATAAACTTCTAAATTGCTATTCTTAAAACTACATATCTCATTTATCAATTACCATTGTTGTTTGAAATCCATAAGTTGTGCTATTTCTCACTGAGTGATGCAGGACTATTATGCTACATTGTGATTTATTTTAAGTAAATGTCTCTCACACTAGTTCAAAAAAAACCACTCGCACGCGAAACATAATAAATGCACAAAAGTTGTGTATCTGGAAAATTGACTGTATTAACACGTGTTTGAGATTCAAATCTCCTCAAATAACAAAGTACAAAATTTATAGGTCTCACCTCCTCTGAGAGTAGTTACGAACTCCTTGTTTTGCAGTATCATAATATTTACTTCTACAGTGCACATACGCTATACATCTCTCTCAAGTGCTTGCAGATGCTATATTTATCCCTCATTGATATATCAAACACCATTAAAAATTAATATTTTAAAAGAAAAATTAAAATCAAAAGTAATTTATATTATTTATATGTGAATCTCTTACATTAATAATCACATTCAACTAGTACCAAAATTTAGTGTTCATACAAAAAGAATATTAGTTTTAAAATATTTTTTCCAAAATAAACATATGTACAAGGAGTATCCTAAATTTTAAATTATTATGAAGAAATAACTGAGAAATATGGATAAAATTAGTTCTGCTTATGAATTGATTTTTATATATATAGTGTTGTAAATTATAGCAATTAATGTTGATTAGTTAGGCTTCTGGAAACCATCGATTGAAGTAACCTGCAGTATGGAGAAAATAATTCAGTCTACTGAGTTCTACAATGACTTCCTTAGAAAAGTCAAGAAACACTGAGAGAAATGTATGACTCTTGATATATTTCTTATGATTATGTAAAAATGTCTTAAGAACAACATTTAACAAGTTCCTCTCTGAATTATTTTTTAGAAATTAAAATTTTGATGCCCTTACATAGATTTGAATTAACATTGCGTATTCTGAAACAGTTATTATGCTAAGTATGTATGCTTAATTATACTACATATCATAGGTACCATGAAATAATCATGAAAAATTCTGTTTGAAATGGATATTTACAAACCAGTGAGAAATCATTTTAAAAAAAAAAACTCTTTAATAAGTTAATATTTAATCCTCTGTAATGATTTTAAATATAATACATGAGACTGATCAATTATTAAATACTTGATGCATTATATATTAACTTTATTATATATATATCTGTTTCTTTTCAAATTTATTTTAATGGACATGTGTAAAAATCTATATGATACTCTGCATACATTATATATGTATATATTTACATGTTAATGCTTAAATTATTTTTAACTCTGTATTTCTTTGTCTTAAGTTTTTAAAATCTGATAATGCGTTGAATCTGTTCCAAAGAATAAATACATCCAATTCTTCTGATTTTGGGCAAATCGTAAACGTAAAACAAAATATTAACTTTCACTTTAATTTAACTTTAGAACATATTTTTTCTACAATGTTTATATTACTTTCTTATAACTTATAAATCTGTTAATTATTTTATTGGAAGAAAGTTATTTATTTATTGTTTAATTTTATGAGGAATTCATTTAACTGGAACTCCTGCATATAATTGGATCAAAATGTCCCAGTTTTTATTTTTTTAACTAAAAGAAGTCAATGATATTATAAGCAATCATTTTGAAAAAATTTATCAGATTTATTTCGTAAGAAATCATGTTTACTTTTAGATAAATCATTTTCTTTGGAAATGTTGAATGAAGATGACATTTTTTTCATAGAAAAGTGATTAAAGAATTCATATGAATATGAAATATAAAACTTATAATATAGTAAAATTGCAGTTCCATTCATTGAATTATTTGAGCTTTTCTCATTTAAATATGCTTATAATTTATTTGAGTATTATTGCAACAAATCATGTTTTATGATTATATGTTTATTATTTTCATTTAAATAATTTTGGTACATTACAATTAATTTCTAAACTTAAATTGAAGGAGTGCAATTTTTATTTGTTCTTACCTCAAAGAAAGACATTATATTGAATTATTTTCATCAGGAGTAGTTTGTAATCATATATAATATTACTAATTTAACATTTTTAATTGTAGGTAGAAACTAATTCTGTAGGAGTTTCAGCTGATTTTCCAATAGACCCAAATTCTTCTCAATGTGGGGCAGCTAAATATGTAAGTGTGAAGATGTGGAGCAATTGCATTTAAAATTACATCTTAGAAACATTATTTAACTGTGCATGTTTACAAATACAAAAGACAAAAAGTAAAATAGTGATGAGCAAAAAAATACGTTTGAAACTCATAAGAAAATAAAACAATTGTTTTTAAAAAAAAAAGTTTAAGATTTTGTTAAAGTAATATTATATCAAGTTATCTACTTTTACTAATCTATCATGCATGCATCACAATTGAATTTTTTGCCTAGTAGAATTTAAAGTCCCTAATTAGCTTTTTATTAAAAGTGGCAACATTTTCAACTTTCATGAGCATTTGATTTTTTATTATTTTGTGACCTGAGGTAAAAAGCACTGTTTTCTTACTTCATGTTTTACAAAATACTAAATCTCTACTACTTCTCTCTCTCTCTCTTTTTTTTTTTTATATATATATACTTCTTTTCTTTACATTGAAGTTGTAACTCAAATTACTTCTACAAAATTTGCATAATGTCATTTTACTTGGTTTTTAATTAAAATTATTAATGAGTTGCACAAGGCATATATAAATAATGGACCTCATATTTAGAATTGTAGTCAAGTGAAGAAAATGATTCATGAGCTAATCCTTCTTTTATTACTTTTGAATGCTAAAATTGAATTTTAAATACATCTATTGAAAATTTTAAAAAATTTTCTTTTTTTCTTTTTTAATTTTCGAATTGGCACTGACAAGAGGGGTGGTTGATATTTCAACTGAAATGATTAATGTCTTAATTGACAGGCATGGGTGAAAAAATTATGAAGAAACTCCTCCTCTTATTTAACCACCATGAGTCATTTAAGTTGTATTTTTTGACAATGATACATGTATGTTTTTTATTTGTGAAATAGCTTTAAAATATATTTGTAGGTTTTAATGCATTTATCATTAAATCTATCCAGAAAATTTATGCAAATGCACTCACTTAATTTATTTAAATTGTTTTTAAACTTATTCTAATTATTTAGCTATGTTATTATTGGGTGTTTAAAATTTTAAATAAAGAGTCAAATGGCTAATTGCCAAAAAAAAAAAAAAAAAAAAAAAACACCTAAATGTCGTGCCTGAGGGAAGCATTATTATTCATTATGTTAAATTAGCAATATTGCTTTCAAGTTGCCTTTGTAGTATTCTTCCATGAAAATTATGATCATTCTTGATTTCCCCATATGGCTTAGTTCCTTCCAAAACATTAGAGTTTGACATCTCCTTCCTTACGAAACCGTGGTAAGTTCATACATTTATAATCCGGTAATATCAATATAATAAGTAATATCATATATTTATGTTATCTGGTGCCTGCTTTTCTTGCCATGTGCATAAAAAAAAGTATTTTTTGGATTTGTAATGAGATCTTAATGCTGTTTTCCTTTTGAGGTACTTGCATTTCTTATGGAGTGTTTACATCACAGTTTATCCTGCATATATCAGACTATTGGTCCAGAATTTGAATAACATTATGTAATCTAATGCATCAAATAATATTAATATTATTGAAACTTATTACAGAAAAATGAAACAAATGTTATGTTTATGAAAAACAATTAATCGTCTAACTTTTTATATGAAAGATTTTGATAAAAGAGCAAGAACCTTAGAAGTATATTATTATGATAACTACTTGTGAAAGAAATACTAAAATATGAGTAAGGATGTTTTGTTCAACACTTAAATAAGTTTGTTGAGATACATGACTTATTCATTTACCTTTTGATTCTGTCAAACTTACAGTTATGTAGCAGTCATAATTTTGTCTTTGACAATTTTATCTTTGGCATATTACTATATAAATACACTTTAAGAATTTAAAATCAATACATTATCTTATTTGTGAAAACAGTTTATTATTGTTTCAGAAAATATCCGTTTTATATTTCATCATATATGTATGCAAATGATATGTGCATTTATGAGACTTGTTTCTTAAGATCAAGGCTGCGGCAATTAAATATCATTTAACAAATGTAATATAAGATATTAAGATTATATATTTTCAAATATTATGTGGAACATCATTCCTGCTTCATCTGACATTTTTAATCTTTTCCATTATCATACTTTTTAGCTTACATAGAGAGGATTAAATAAAAGGCAAACTTTATCTTAAAGTTTAAAAAAAATTAAACAATTGTTGTAAAAATTCGGATTTTATCTTAGGATTCAGTAAATAGTGTAAATTGCCAAACATTTTATTTAGAATATAAAAATGTCATTTTATTAATTATTTCATTAATTATGGGGATGAAAATATGAGAAACTTTTGAAATAGTATGCATGTATGTCAATTAATTTTGAAAGAAATAATTACAAATAAATTAATAGCATAAAATTGACAAGTATGACTGATTTCTTTAAACATGCCAGTTGATGTGTAGATATTGAATACTTACTAACTTAATATATTTAATGTACTTTATTCTTGATTAGGATATTTTGAATGTATCTCTATGTAGAGAGTGTTTTGATACTCATGGACAAAATTTGAAGGGGTGATAGAAAATATCTAAACAAGCAATTTTCAGCATGCAATGCATAAGTAGAAAACAAACGGTAAACCGCAAGACAGTGCTATTATGGAAAACATGAAGCTTGAGTTTTTTTTGCACATTGTTCAGATCTTCTGTAGATTTCAGGAGGCACAGCCTTTTTTCCTGATTACTGTACATCGCCATGCCTAATGATGACATGTAAGAAAATGTGTGCTTTATACTTTGTATTACAGCGCCGTCTAGTAGTACACCGTTTGCTCTCCAGGTATGCATTGTATGTTGAAAATTGCTTGTTTAGATGTTTTTTATGACCCCTTAAATTTTTGCCTGAGTTTTGAAACACCTTGAAGAAAATTTCATTTATTTTTAGAACACTTTTCTGAATATCCCCATTGTTCAAGAGCATCCAGTTAATTTTACATAATGTTTATTTAAATTATATCTTATTTTCTTGCTTTGAAAACTAATTTAACAAGTAATATTTTGACAATCCTCGTGTTTTTCTTGTGAAAAATATTAAAATAGGTTGTTAGAAAGTCAACTTGTTTATGATAAAATTAGTTATAGTTTTTATAATTTTGTACAAGGTTATCATTTCTTTTAAATAATGATAAAACTTATATACATATCCAAACAGTTAAATAAAAACAATTTATTTCTAAACTGCAAAAATCTTTAATGTCACATGTAGGTATCAAGATGCTAGCAAATTCATAAATTTGAAAATATTCTAAATTTTTTTTTTTTTTATGATGAAGGCAATTCAATTATGATTTTTTTATTAATATAAAGTATATGATAAATCAAAATATTTTTTTAATTTGTGTTAAATATATATATAAAAGTTATGTTTTTTAAAAATATTATATGAGAATTTTACTCTGTAAATATTATTTATCAGAATTTTTTTTCTACTGAAAATATTTTTACCATATATTATTGAATTTCTTTATTGTATTCAGTAATACAAAATTTATAGATTTAATTCAAAATTTTCTTACTTTTAATATGTAATGCTGAATCTGCCTGTTAATTATTTACAAGTAACTTTCCTGTTAATTATTTCAGAAAAGAAAAGACCTTATTGTAGACTTGTCTAATGCTAAAATATTAAATCCATCTATCATACCAGCGACCAACGCCAGTTCAGTTTTAAAAGCTGATCTAAAAGTTCCAAAGTCAGATGTCGAAGTTGAATGTATTGACTTAACTGATGATGCACCTACAAAATCATATTCTTCAAGTAAATTAATTACTATTAATTTTTTATGTACTTAACAAACTATTTTTAAAGTTTTATTTCTGTATTTAAAATAAGCAAAGAGGAATAGATCATATAACCAACTCATTTGAAATTGTTTAATGTTAAAACATTTTTTTTTTTTACTCTTGTTTGTTATACATCTCATTTTGCTCAATTTAATGTTGTTTTTTTTAAATATTTTGCAATTTTTTCAAATAAAAATTTTGAGTTCCTGAAATTAAAATCTTATTTTTTTTTTTTTCCTTTCATTTAAAATAAATATGTACAAATTGAAAATATAGTTACTATTTTTCTCTCATTTTACTTCAGCAAATAGAAAGAAAAGCTGCTGTTTATGTTTTGTAAATTAAGTTAAATCTCAAACTTGAATGTGTTGTTGGCAATAAAATATTTGTTTACAAAAGCATGTGTCCAAGTGAAATGCATTATGGCACATTAAGACAAAGCATCCCAATTTAAAAAATAAATCTAGTTTTTCAATGAAAGCTGTACATGTTAAAAATGTCCAAAACTGAGCTTTTGCATTTCACCAAGATCAATAAAAACATTATGCATGCTTCATGCTTGATTAGTCACTGATTTGCAAAAACTGGTAACACATAATTGGGGAAATTTTTATACTCCTGGCAGTAGAGATGCATTTGAAGGTATGTTTGGTGAAAAGAACCTAAAAGAAGTATCAAATCAATGCCATTTTCAAATAACAATAATTCACAAAATTAATGATTTGTTTCACTGGGTAGGAAATCAACTGATACAAAGGGTTACCAAAAGTAAATTTGTTTCACTATAAATGAACGAATTTGTTGATGTAATTGATTTATCCAAGCTTTTTTTTTCTTCCTAATAGTTTACATATTAACAACAAATCCTAGGAAGATATGTTTTTTGAGAACCAATTCTATGAATTAGAGAAGAATTATTCAATCTCACATTTATATAATATCGAAAGATTTAGAATGGACAAAAAGTGTCAGGATAAGCACAAATAGTACACGAATAATGTGTGCTAAAAGCAGTGCTGTAAACTAAAGTTATAGCTGTTAGTTCAAATGTATCATAGATCTCCTGCAATATTCACAGGGAAGCATTGGTATCAAAATTTATGTCAGGTTATTTAAAAAATGTTTTAAACATTGCTGTCAAAATAATGAATTTAATGTAAAATCAAAACCATTACATGTGTGCTTATTTGAAAAGCTTTACAAGGAATGGGAGCAACCACAAATCATTTCTTATTCGATAGCTAATGTACATAGCTAACGAATTGTGCTTATTTGATAGCTAATGCATACAAAAGTAAATTAGGTTTCAAGAGTGAAAATGTTAAATAGACTTTTTGAAGTCAGTGAAGGAGTCATAATGTTTTGAGCAATAGAAAAGAGTTAGCAAAATCGTTGCACATTGCAAAATTTGTTTTGGGCTTGCATATTTAGCAGACATGTTCACCTAACTTTAATGAATTAAATTTATATTTAAAAAACATGGGTGGTACAGATATATTTGTAGTGCATAGCAAAATCTATATAAATCCATTGTAGTCCATAACAAAACCAAAATTTAAAAAAAGCTACCTTAATGGAAAAACAACATTAAAGTAAGCTACAAATATGAGGTTTTGAAACACGTCAAGCAATTATAATAAAAAATATGAATGTTTTTAATAACATAATTACCCTGGTTTCAAAATATTCAAATATTTTGAAAGAAAATTTTAATTATTTCTTTGCTGGAGAAATTTAAAAAACTGCCAAGGAAAGAACTAGATTGTGCATCTCTTCCAGGGCAACTTTACTAACAAACAATGTTACTTAACTTATCTGTCCAACAAACTTTACCAATTCTTTGTAATGAAGCTTTGAAGATATTACTCCCTTTTTCATCTTCCTACATCTATGAAGTTGGATTTTCTACTATAGTAGGAATTAAAACCAAGTATCCAAACAAACTGCAGATGTCAAACTCTTAAAGTCTGAAAGTTACTCAAGTTCACCTGGACCTTATTTCCATTCTTAACAGCAATCAAAAACAAATGTACCTTTCATATAGGCCTTTTTAGAAATAATTTTTGTTAAATTACATTTAATAATTTTTTTCCTTCTTTAAATTTTTTTTTTTTTTTTTTTTTATCCATAAACATCTTCCAGAAAGAACATGTGCTGTTTATCTTCTGAAAAAATGCAAAGCACTGAGAATGAAGGAGTTCATTATAGATCAGTTTCTAAAAAGTGGGTTGCAGTGTTTTAAAAGTTTGAGAACACCTGGTGTATAGCAAAGATGAAATGGCTGAGAAACACATGGAATTTGGTATGTTGAAACTATTGATCATGATAGTGTGTTCCTCAAAAACATTTCAAAATTTGGGTTCTTTTTTTTTTTTTTTTTTAATTTATTTATTTCAATGTTGAAGTGACCAATTAGCAAAATTTAGCTCTGCGACTTATTGTCTCATGGCGTCATGATCTATTATGCTTCTTACAATTTATTCCTAATGTAGTTTTTTTGGAGATTTACATTTATTCATTTTTTGTTCTATGTAACAAATTTGTGATTCTTTTCGCAATGAATCATTGCAAAAAGTATTATTTTAAAAAGTAAATTTTATTTTTATCAACATGGTTTTATGTATTCTGTTTCCCTTTCATCAAGCACTGCCATTTATTCTACATGATACTAGAGCTGATAAATTACTGCTCAAACATGCAGATTCATGGAAAGTATTAGGAATAGTAATACTGAGAAAGATGTTTAATATTTATCAAGAAACTCTCCTGATAGCCTATTAATCTTTCTTTGTTGATGAATGTTATAGTTATTTATTATTTGTGAAGCTAAGATATTCTTTTATTAATGGAAATTTTGTTTTGTTTGATTACAATTTTAGGGTAATTTATTGATCATGCATGGTTTTGATAAAGAGCTAGCTGTATTTGCATGGCAAATATGTGCAATTGTAAATTTAATAAATTTTCATATATATTAGCTTGCACAGTATTAGATGTGGACTCTCATTTATAATACAAACTATGCTTCTGTTTGTGAGCAGTCCTCATGGAAAATTCAATTGTGCTTTCTCTAGTGCAGTGTAATTGTTGTTTGCTCATATATTTCACAGATTTCTTTGTACATATTGCTTTATAAATTAGCCTCAATATGGCTCTCAAAAAGTGGCAATAGTAATTGTGCTATTAGGAAGCATAATCGAATTATTATTGGGAGGGGGAGAAGGAAGTAGAAACAAAATTGATAATGGTACTCATGCTTTTTACCACTGTATGGAAAAATCTAACATATACTGTGAAATAGTATCAAAGTGCAAAAGTTTGACATTGACAGTGAAGATCTCATCACAGAGTAACTTTATGAGATGCAGAGCAAATAGGTGAATAGCATTCATCTGAGAGAAATTAAGATCAAGAGGGAGAGTTTGTATTGCCATGATAAAAGAAATTTGTGACAAGTGAAGTGAAATGATGGCATTTATTGAAAAGCATAATTTAATAAAACTATGATAAATAGAGCATTAACATTCTGAAGAACAACATAATGTTCCAAAAAAAAACTGCTTCAAAAAAAGCAAAAGACAAATTTCTCTGGATCGCCTTCTTGTGCCAAAATCATGCAGAGAATTGGAGTGAAGAAAAAGCATTAAAATCAGAATTCCCTAGTGTTATTATAGAAGTGAATTATCCTTCCGTGTTGTCCTCTCTTTTTCAGATATCAATCATTTGTACTAACAATTATTCATTACAAAGCTAAAATACAATAATGAACTATTATGTGTTTATATTTGTGTTACTTCTTCAAAATAAAGTCTGTTTTCATGTACTTGCTTTTTTTTTTCTAACTAAACCCATAAAAATAATGTAAAAAAGCTTAGTTTTGGGTCTTCAATGGATTAATTCTGTTTCATTAATTTAAATGGGAAAAATTGCTTCAGTTTGAGAATATTTTGATGTGTGAGCCAGATCCCAGAAAAATTAAAGTTTTTAAGAGGTATGACAATATTTGTGAGTCACATAATATAACTAATTTTAATCATTGTTCAAACTAAATATGTAAAAATTTTATGTTCTTAAATCATCAATTAGTTTCCTACAATAACTAAAATATTACACAATATTGAAAATTCTGTTGTGATACATTTACTTTGAGCATGTTATTTCCACTAAATAAAATTCCTATCAATATGTTCCCCCATCTTGAATAAGCCCTTACTTTCTTTATATTTAATTCAAATTTCTTCCTAATTCATGCTTTCTTCTATGTTTTTTGTTTCCTGAATTTGTGATGAGTTTATTCCATGTATTTCTTTTATTGTTAGATTCTTTCTTTTAAAATGCTAATTCTCACACCTTTAATAATTACAAGTTCTATGTTTAATTTAAAAGTGTTTCATTTCTATGAAATGGAGCAAGATTTTAGGATTTTATGAAATCTTTTCGTCTGTGATCATAAATATATTTCATTCTTACCAAACTATCAGGCTAAATAGACATTTTATTCAGTTGTGTTACCGTAATTATTGATCAATTTTATTAAATTGTTTTAAAATACTTTTACATTGAATTTTCTTCCATATTCACATTATTAGGTATAGCTCCGGAATCTTTCCATTCTAATGCCGTCTTTAAGATATGTATTTCTTTTAAACTTTTTCTTCAAACTTTGTCTTCATAGTTTGTATTTTATCAGTGTTAGAATGTGCTGTACCCACTAAAAAATAGCTCTCTCTCTCTCACTCTCTGTATGCACATTTCAGAACTAATTTACAAACATTTATCTTCCTTTTGACAATGGAAGTATCTATTGTAATTGCATATTTTTTAAGTCTGGGAAATATACAATTATGCCTTTTTTTTCCCCCTTGTATTACACATCATTTACAAAATTAACAAATTTTCTTTTGTCATTAATTGGACACAGTAGCCTAGTGGTCGTGGCCGATGGTTTTCATCAAGTATTAAGTTCAAGCCCTGATGCCACTGAAAAACCGCCGTTTAGCTGGAGCTGATGCACGTTAAATCTATCATGGCTCATTGTCCTCCCATTGGCGTGGTGTGGAAGTTAGGAGACGAGGGTGCAAGTTCGAGGATCATCCTTGTCACTTGACTTAGGTTCAAAATTACGAAGTCCGTCACCAATAGCCCTTCTGTTTCTTCTCAGTGCAATCACTTGTTATAAATTAGTTAAGAGACAAAAGTAAGATGGAAAGGAAACTGGAAGGGTTTTTAAAGAGTTTTGTATCCTCTCACTCCTCGTATGGATAGTTCACTATTTTTTTAAACTTGAGTAAAACTTATTAAAACATAAAGATTTACGAAAAGGTTATTATAAATAATACTGCTGAACTGAAAGCTTTAATCAAAATATCGATGGATTTCAAAGACTGTTACTTGTAAGAATAGACTTATGCTATATATATTCTGACTTTATAATATTGTCAGATTAAGATGTCTACCCCTTTTAAAATCCGAACAAATATACTACCTACAACAAAAGTGGTGGGAAAGGATTTTGTTTTCTTTTACATTAATTTAGAAAGATTAACTTTTCCCTCTTCATTTTTAGAGATCATAATTATTAGATTTGTGAACCATTTTTAAATATGAGTAATCAAAGCTTCTTCATTATTAGTTTATGATTAAATCAGCCTGGTTATTTAGTTTAATTTAATGAAGTGATTTTTTTTTTTTTATTTTATTCATGAAATATATATATATAGTTTTGTTCAAGTACATTGTATCTTTAAATTCTTTTACAAACAAACAAAAAATGATACTTTTTTTAAAAGTTATTAGAATAACATTTCCATGTGTTTAATTTTAAAGTATCAAAATGTGTTAATTTTTTTAACCATATCTATATCTTTTTATTTTTGTCCAAAATGTATTCTGTAAATCTTCAAGTTTATTTATTAAATCTTTACTTTTAGAACCACATTTTTAGCAGCAACTGAGTTTTTTCAGTTTGTTTTTCTGTGTCAGTATCCAGATTCATTTAATGTTTTGTTATCTTTTTTTAACTTGTTTTCTTTATTACAGATGCTGCAGTGGATGCTCTTCAAATGGTAAACTATTTAAATTTTTTAAAAAAAATATTTTATGTGAACAGCTGACATTAAAATCAAAATTTTAGTATTATTTTATTAATTTAGCCCCCTTGAACACTTCCCTTCTTTAAATAAAACAGGATTTACTATCCCAATGTGTGTGTGTGATCTTTCCTTTCTCCTGTAAGTTTGCTGTCTGATAAACATGGTTGATGTGCCCTTGTCCAAGTGATCTTTATTTTAACTATTCTCTCTATTATTCCATACTTTCTTTTCTTTTATTTAGAGTTCCATCTAGATTACTTTTTTGTAAATTGTAGCATCTGATGCAGCTTGGCTAAATATGTTCCTCCTACCAATAAAACCAACCAATATATTCCTATGCCATTAAATTTGAAAAATGTCACGAGGCACAAAAACTTGATCAGAATAAAAACTAACCAGGCTATTTAACAAAAATTATTCAGTAAATGACAAATATGTTTATTTCATGAGCTTATTCCCTGAAGTTACTAAGCAAGTTTAAATGTAAATTTTGATGTATTATTTTAAGTAACTGATTTTGCAGTTTAAAATAATAATCGCATTTGAGCTATTAACCTCATAAAAGCATACCAAAATTCAGATTTCTTAACTATATTTAGTTAGAGCAAGTCAAAAGTTGCTAGTGAGAACAAGCTATTTTATTTTTTCTTTATATTAAATCAATATGTAATCTAATTTTAAGTAACTTTAAATTTGACAGTTTTAAATTATTAGATTTTTTTTTTAAAAAAAATATTTTCTTGTCATCTTTTTTTCCTGTAATCCTGTATGTAATCATTAATATTCTATTTACATGGTATTTATGTACATATCTCTTCATTAGATGAGACATCCTGCCCTTTGCCTCCGAAACCATTTTTCTTTCTCAATAAAAATCTTCCTAATTCACCATCAAAACCTTGTCTTTCTATATCCACTGTACCAATAGGTATGTACTCGTATATTAGGTGTTTAAATTATTTACACTATTATTCCAAATTAATAATTTCTATTTTAAAATTCAATTTTGGAGCAGTTTACTATGTTAAGCCTGTGAATTTTGAAGGATTTTTACTTTAAAAAAATTAATCAGTATGGGAGATCTGCTGAGAAGATAAAGAAGAATATTAAAGTTATGTTTTGTAGTTGTACAAATTATTTCATGATTAGAAAATTAATGGTTTTTATAATGAAAGGTAATTGCAGAAGTAATAGTATTGGATGCAAAAATTAATTAGCATTGTATGTGTATTTTCGCATCAAATAAAATTCAAATTTGCATTCGGGAGCAAATAATATTTTTTAAAAAAAAATGAGCATAAGCTTATTTCTTTAGATTGAAGCAAAATATACAACTAGGCAATATATTTTTAAATATATATACTTTTAAGATGTGTTAATATGTATGCAACAGTATGCACACTTTCAGTAGGGGGAAAATGTATTTTTTGTATCAAGCATAGCATTATATCAACAAACATAGCCTCCTTCTAGCTCCCATTGGCATGATGTAAAAATTTGGAAAGAGAGGTGCCAGCTCAAATGTAATCCTCATCACTTGATTGAGGTTTATATTGATATATTTTTGTGTGTTTTATCAGCAAGAGTATAATAGTTTGTGTAATGCATATTAAAGTATTGGAAGTGGACTTTTAAACTAATATTTTTCTATTAAATATTAAATGATTTTTCCCTGCAGTCAATACAATTTATGATGTAGAAACAATTTCTAATTCTTTTTTGCCAGCATTTGCTTCGATTTATTTGTTTTAATTTTATAAATATATATAAAAAATATTCATGATGATATATTACCAAATGTACTTTATTTTCATTGTCTGCTGATAAAATTGGAAAATTGTGTTCTATTTAGTATTGATGTTACAAAAACATTTTTTTCCCTCTAAACTTAACTATAATACACACATATGTATGATTTGGCATTAAATTTTCATGTGTGTGACTTTGCATGCATGATTTAGCATTAAATTTTCAGAAAAAATTAAAATTCGAATATAATATGCACAAATATCTATTGACATAATTAAAATATAAATAAATGAAAACATCAAATTTGATAATTTGATAAAAAAAACTTAAATTTTAACACAAAACTAATAAAGTCAAATTATCAGTCTCAATCACTTTCACTAGAACACAACTAATCTATTGTTGTTGCATCCGAGTCATAATTATCAGTGCCATCATAATATATATTGCCATCATCATCATCTGATGACACCTCGTAAAAAAAACACCTGCGCAGCACGTATGTTACGACATTCTCTTACAGATGCTGCACGTTCGTTGTTAGATGTTTAAAAACTTTTTTTTTTTTACATGAGTATAATATGCACCCTCATTTTTATAGTTCAAAATGTGGGAAAAAAGTGCATATTATAGTCAAGATTTTATGGTATGTTACATAATCAATATAATTATTTAGTGTTAAATTCATTTGAATATCATTGAGGTTTTGTTCAAGGATTCTCAAAAATAAGTGAATCAAGTAACTAAAATTCGCATCCCTAAATATTAGTGTGTGACATGAAACAATAAAAGATTTGCAGTGGCCACAACCAAGGCTTTAGAAAGACTAAAGTCTTTCAAGATAGCCCGTCTCAACCCAGGAAATTTCTATCCCGGAATTAGGCTATCTCGCTTGTTGTCCAAAAATTTTCCATCACTCCAGAATTCTGCACCAGAGGATTTAAATGCCTAAAGTGCGGAGAAAACCATCTCACCAGGCTGTAGTATCCCCTGATTCACCACCTAAATGCTGCAACTGTGGAAATAACCATACTGCAAACTACTTCAGATATCCCCAAAATCCAATGAATTTTGAACCTTCTCTCCCTCTTACAACCAACCATTGGGAAGAAAAATGCGTAAAACTCAATAACCAAACTCGCAACAATCAAGCTTCCTCACCCGCCACTGACTCTAAAGATAGCAAATTTCCCTTTTTCAATGATATTGAAAATTTCTTCAAAAACTTCAATTTAAACAAATTGGCCATTCCTTTCAACTGATCAAATCCGTAGGTAAAATCTTCTCCAATAAAAACTTTGACATCTGCATTAAAATCAAAAAATCATTCCTACTTATTTGCAGTGTGGTTAATATTAAGTTCTGTTATCAATCGTCTGGCTTAATCCCCCCTCCACTATTAATAACAACTTGGAATGCAAATGGAGCTAAACCCGAAATGGACGAACTCCTAAATTTCATTAATGACCATAACCCAGGCATAATAGGAATCCAGGAAACCTACCTTAAACAATCGGATTCTTTTAAAATGCCCTGTTACGTCATCCACCGTTGAGACAAAACCACCCATCATGATGGATTTCTGCTATCTATCATCCTAAAAATCACATCAATATAGCATTCTCATTGATAACCCAACAAGCCTACTAGTCGGAGATTTTTATACAAATACCTTACCTGGAACAAAGGGAGGACAAATAAATTTGGTAATCTCATACATTCAATGTGCAGCAATTTTTAATATCAAATTGTGGTGCTGGATTCTCCTACCCACTTTCCCTATAATAGCAATACTAATTCCTAATTATTTAATTGACCTTGCAATCCTCAAAAATATCCCATTCTTCAACATTGAAATCATTAACGAACTCCCTAGTGATCACAACACCATCCAAATTGACATCTCTTTCAATAAAATTCTCCCCATTCCTCTTCGCACTCTCACTGCTAATTGGCTACTCTATCGAGAAATTATATACAACAATACTAAAGGCACCCTCCCCTCTCATCCATAACCTCTCTGATCTAGATAATACTTTAGCATCCTTTACCAAAAATCCATTCAAGCTGCAAGCAATACAAGAACCATTCAAACTCCACATCTCAGACCCCCCATACATCTACAATTTAGTTAAAGAAAAAAAATAGATACAGAAATCAGTGGCAGGATACCAGATTTATCCCTTTTAAACCCATAGTTAACAAATTTTTTTAAAAAAATCAAAAATGAAATTCTCAAGTACAAAAGCAAGAAGTGGAAAAGTCTAATCTGTCACCTGAATAATGAAGGTAATTCTTTATTTAACATGAATAAAAAAAAACTTGATCAAATTTTTTTCAATATCCCTCCTTTTATTGGAAATAAATGGCCTAGTCTTCTCCCCCAAAGAAAAAGACAATCAGTGTGCTCATACCCTGGAAACTTCATTCCAGACAAATGCACAACCATATAATAAAAATACTGAAGAAATAGTGCATAATTGCATTGATATCCATCTTAATTCCAATTTCCCCCCTCCCTCTCTGAAATAGTCCAAATAATCAAAAACTTTAGCAAAAGGAAAGCCCCAGGCAGAGATGGTATTTTTAACCAAGCCTTCAAATTCCTGCCCTCTAATGCTGTTACTCATCTATCAAAAAATTTTATTAAATGCTTACTCTATGCTCACTTTCCTCAAAAATGGAAACATACAACAATTCTTTTCCCCAAACCCAGACAAAAAAAAAACCTCTAACTACTGCCCATTCAGTTTACTTAATTCTATCTCAAAAATTTTTGAAAGAATTCTTTTAACAAAATATTAAATCATAGCACCATGCACCAATTGCTTGGATTTGTGAATACCATAACTGAAGGGTTTAATTCTTAAACAAATTTTCCGTCGCATTTTCCTCAATATACGAAAAGCTTTTGACCTTCTCTAGTTCAATGGATTACTATTTAAACTTGTTTAACTTTCCATCCTACCTAATTATCATTAAGACTTACTTAAAAAATAGAACTTTCTCAAGCTTGTCTAAACAATAGTTACTCCAATACCTGCAACATTGAAGATGATGCACCCCTTGGGTCAATTATTTTTCCAAAAATTTGTTCCTTATTCACATATGACTTCCCTCAGAGTCCCTACAATAGCCTCTGTCTCTTTGCAGATAATGCAACAATTCTTACACAGGACCCCTTTCCCCCTTTAAAGTAATCAAAAAATCACAAACCCATCTCAACAAAATTAAAAAATGGGTGACCTTATGGAGAATTGCCACAAACACCAATAAAACAAAAGCTATTATATTCCATAAAGGAAATGTCCCTCCTCCAGAAACCCAACTCAGATTTTTCCACTCCAATATTTCATAGGACTCGGAGGTAAAATATCTAGGTGTTATTCTGGACTCAAAGCTCACCTTCAGAAAACACATCCAATCTGTAATTGACAAACACTAGGCTAAAATCCACAACTGTGTTCCACTACTGAGGAGACATTCTATACTAACACTCTAATAAAACCCTCCTCTATAAACAAATAATAAGACCTCAGTGCATATCTGTATAGGGGCACGCAGCTCCCACCCACATAAAAAAATTTCAAATTCTTCGAAACAAAATCATTCATATTATAACTAACTCTCCCTGATATGCAAGAAACTCAGTAATACACACAGACCTCAATATTCCCCAAATTACCAAACATATCTTTCTAGACACTTCTACTTTGGACTAATAAACCTCACCAGTCCACTAATTAAAGCCCAGCTTATTTTTGCACTTAATGGTACCCATGCTCTATCCAATCGATCCTTTAACAATTATTTCCACGACATTCCAACTTAAACCCTTGCTGGCCAAATTTCCATCAATAAATATCCCTTCCCATCAAATCAGAAATAAAGGGGCTCAATTCATTGAATGCATAAACAGATGTCTTCAACACAAAATGCTGTAAAATATACCAATTAATCATTGTTTTTTCTAATGTAATGTGACCTTCATAGGTATGAGAATATAATTATAATATGTGAATATGGCAATATCTATTCACATAAAATATTTTAACAACTGTTTAAAAAATAAAACTGCTGTTTTTTACTGATAAAATCATTACTTATACAAACATAGATTCATTCTAGAATTTCCACTTCTTCCATTTCACCAATCATATAATGATGATAATCCTTCATTATGCTATATAAAAAACAAATTATTATTAGTCTTAAATGCACAAATAATTATTAATAGATATTCATTTTTTGCACTTAAATTGTTTTTATGCAGGAATAGTTCTACAATGGGATATGCCACTACGCTATCCTGCTAATACATATGCAAAGTTGGAATATTATGAAATATTATGGTATGAAGAGCAAGAGAATATGACAATCAACTCTCAACTTTGGCAAAATATTGGCTCTGTGGGAGCTATTGAATTGCCAATGGCATGTGTACTTACTGAGTTTCCAGATAACAGTAAACATCATTTTGCTATCAAAGCTGTAGATATTTTTAAACGGTGTGGACGCTACAGTAATCCTGTCAGCATTGTATACAATGTACCAAAACAGTGAAAAGTAAGTTATTCTTTAAAAAAAATTGTGAACATTATTATTATAACTATATAGAACACATTCATTTTGAATAAACACATGTTATACATAAATCATTTTATTACTAATAGATGAAGATGTTCAAGTAGTTTCACATCCTATATAAATATTTCTTCCATTTCTCAAGATTGTTGCATCAAATTACAAAACAACATGCCCTTTTCTCCCACCCACCCACCCTTTTTTTTTTCCTATTGGGTTTTAAAAATTATCAAATACATTTCAATCCTGTCATCAATTTGTTATTCCATTATTTTTAAATGTACATGCTTTTTTTTTTCTATGATATGCAAACTCGAGCTAATGAATAAGTTTGTACATAAGACAATTTGCAATTTAAATGCAAAGTATTAATCAATGAAACAGATGTTCAAAAGTCTAAAAAAAAAGGGGGGGATAAGATATATATTTTATATCTTTTTTATGAGTATGTATCCCTAATAGCATATATTTCCGCCCAGATATGACGCTGTAGTTTTACTCTATCTGTCTAAAATTACAGAAATTGTATCATCATATGCTCACAATTCTTCTTTATTAAGAAACATCAGCCAGGACGAAATGAAGGAATCAAAAGTCATTTTCTTTAGTTTGTGTAAGAAAAATCTTGGAAACTATTTTTTAATGCAATCTCATAAGTATTTTGGTGAATTAATAAAAATCTCTCGGTGTAATTTATTGTTTTTGTCAGAGTGAAATATAAATAAATTTCATTCTTTTAAACTCTCTTCCTCAGACCCTTTTCTGAAATGCAACTTTGGAGAAATTGCGAACGATATGCTGCAGATTTATTATTCTGTTCTATTTCAATTTTAATGAATACCTGAAAATCCTAGAATAGGTGTCTGTATAAATATATACTGAAATCATCCAAAAAAAAAAATTTTTCACTGAAAAGAATATATTCTATATTTGATGCATTAGCTTTTCTGAGTAGCATTTGTGCTTTTTTTTTTTTTTTTTTAAGGATCCCCAAAATGAAAATAGAACGTTGGTTAGAAAACGGATTTAATGATAAAAATGTGTTAAGTATATGCAGAATATATATAAACAAAAAAAAATACACAAGAGGTGTACATAGTTGCTTTACAGATTGATACAAATGTTCAAGAGGATGAAGAACCTCCTGGATTCTTTTAGTAACTATTTTTCAATTATAATTTTAATCAGATTGTTGTTTGCGAATTGCCATCCTTTTATGGCATTTTTTAATGAACCAAAGACATGGAAATTGCAAAAGTAGAAGTCAGAGCTATAGGGAGGTGTTTGAGAATTATCCATTGAAATCATTGCAACAATTCTTTGCATGCAGTAGCCACATGAGAGAGGAGGTTATTATGTCTCCCTTTGGGCAACATGCAGTGTTGAAGATCTTGAACGCACCTTTTTGCATTTATGATGCACAGTACTTGGTTGCATTAACTTTAATAAAGAATTATGTGAATAGTTTCTTTCTTGATAAACAGTGCTCTCACTATCTTGCACGTAGTGATTCACTGATTCTGAATAACCAGATTATCCTCTGCAGTAATTGTTTCTTGGATGATACCCATGTGCAATTGTCCTGGTCAAGACTTGTCGTCCGTAAGGTTCGTCCTTTATGAAATTCATTGCATACCTGCGAGCATTCTATCCCTTACTCATTTTCCACTGCTAAAAATTGCATGACTACACATTGACTACGTTTGGAGGTATTCATAATCCGACAATAGCAATTATCTTGCTTCCATGGGATCACTGAAATAATTGATGCTTTCCTACCTTTCACAGCCCTTTGCATGCATTAAATGCATGCACAACATATCTCTCTCTCTCTTCAAGGCACAACGCTCGCGTAGCTGACCCAGTTTCATTTGGGTGACCCGTATGTTTTACAAGTATTTGTTGTGATTCTACTGATACTATGGCTATGCTATAAAATTTTGTAACAGAAAAATGTGGAAAAAATTTTTATCTTGTAATTAAAATTATTTTTCATGTTTTTCTTATTTTTGTCTTTACAGGCAGGAACTTAAACTCACCTTCACCTGTATCAGCCAGTATAATAACAACCACCCAGCACTTTCTCTTGCTGTTAGTTAGTTTTTATTTATTTTTAGTTCGAAGGAATATTCCCGTAGCACATAGGATGTTTAATCACACGCGTAAAAAAAACAATCTTTACATCGATATGTCTTTAGGACATAAATTTGTGCTTAACATTTCCAACATATTAAAAATATCTAATTATATTTATATTTAGAATGGTAACTACTACATACAAGAAGTACCCTAAAAACAGAATTTTTTTAAAACCTATGCATTTCAATTTTTTTACAAAATCACCTTCAAAGTACTATTCATTATGCTGAAAACATACTCAACTGTGGTGATGGTTACTAGCAATTTTCTGAACTGTCAATAATTTATGTAAAACTATGTTCTTATTTAAAAGTTTTTAATAGAATTATAACTTTAACTTACTCATATTTTTTTTTTTTTTTTTTTTCTTCTTTTTTTAGCTATCCAACTTCTTGGCGTAATTTAAAATTAGCGTCTTTTTATCTGATTATTTTACTATGTATTTTTCTTGTTTCAATAAACAATTTATATTGTTTTACATTTAATTACTTTGTATGTGCATTTGTTTTCCTCTAAAAATAAAAGGAAAATGATCTGTAAAATTTTATTTCTGTTGTAATTTTTATTTTCATAACCATATGGGATAAAATATGTTAAAATATCCAATTTTAATTTATGTACATTTATTTCATCGTAGTATTTTCCTTTTTGTCTCCCCCTGCATTCAAAAGCAGGAGCGCGATAACCGAGTGAATCATGGTTGCGAACTCATTGCCGGCGTTGTTCCGTCGAGTCTTGAATCTATTAAAGACCCGTCACGTACCGGGGCTAATGCATGTGAAATCTTTCATACCTCCAAATTCTTCCGTTGGCGTGGTGTAGAATTTATTGAGGGGAAAGAGCAGCGACGTGCTAAGGGAGGAGAAGAAATGGAACACCCCAGGCCTCTGGTCAAAGGGGGCCTACGAACCATTGATAAATTAGGGCTATAAAGGTTTAATTCCAGAAGAGACAAGAGATGAAACTTTGACACTGAAATAAGAATCAGTGGTGGTCATGGTCCCGAAATCACGGCCGGTGTTGTTTTCGTCAAGGGTTCCTATCTTGATGTCACTTAAGACCCGCCGTGTAGTGAGGCTGATGCGAGTTAAATTTGTCGAGGCTCAGAGTCCTTTAGTTTGTATGGTGTGGAAGTTTTGAGAGGGAGGTGGGGTTCCAGCTCAAGTGTCCTCCTCTTCACTTGGCCGGGATTCAAAATTATGAAGACCATCGCCAATAGCCCCTCGTATTGTTTCGGAGTGCGAAGTTAATGAAACAATCAATCAAACAAGAATTAAAAAGATGAATGTTTCAATGTATCAATACATTGTATCGAAAACTTGCAACTTGGACAGAATTGGTGCAAACTTTATGCAAAATAATTCGAGATAAAAACCAACGTTTTTATATAATGACAAAGTATATTAATTATTATACATTAAATTCAAAACAAACACGTGATAAACACATAAAAAATGTAATTATAATTTCAATTTAATCAATCATTTATTGAATATTTTTTATTGAAAAATTTTACAACACATAATTACAAGCCTTTCCTTCTTAGTTTCCAAATATTTTTGGATTATTAGATCTAACCGCGTGGAGGTGAGGTGAGGCTAATTTGAGTATGATAGGCTAAGTGTAGATAAATCTACACGTATTACGCGTCATACTCTTCTAAACTCAAAAACGTGGACTAAACACAAACGAACTTAGTTATTTTTTAAGGAACATGAAAACATTGCACAAAAATAAGAATAAATTTTTTTAAAAAAAAATCTGAAATTATTTTAACAGTTAAATATTTATTATATAATGCCTTATTAATATTTTCATAATATTTTTCTCATACTTAAGGGATATTAGCCTATATTGCACCACATCCTTCTTCAATCTAACTCATAATTAAGCAATGGATACAATAAATTCTTTTTCAGATTAAGTTATTTTTAACAATTTGTGTAGACTAAAAAATTACGAATGGAGCAAATAAAAGTTATGTATCTAATAATTTTTGCTAATTCATGATTTCTAGTCGACATGCCAATCATTTAAATTCTACTTTCTTAATACTTCTGAAATGCTGTGCATCAAATTCTAGAAAACATAATTTTTAACTTTAAAATTTACTTAAAAAGAGACATTTGTGAGCGTATTAAAAAATTCATAATATAAAATCAAAACATGCATTTGAAAGTTTGTAAGTCATTCTATTAGAAATGGGAACCAGAATTCAGAAAAAATTATTGTGATATGACATGGCGCCAAATATTGGAATCTTTCTTTCTTGCCAATGATTACTGACTAAGAGTCAGCAACCCTTACTATCTCCCCTTTGTGAGTTGAAAATTTTTACGATACCTGTTGCGGCGTATGTGAAATTCCCGGTTTCCCAGAGGGGGAAAGGAACTACTATTTTCAAAGTTAATTTAAATATACGTTTAAAACATTCAACTATCTCTTTGCAAAACCGCGAATAACTTCCTTCCTATTTCCTACAACTATGGAAATTTATTTCTTTGTTAAAAAAAAAAAGAAGAAGAAAGCATATTTCGTCAGTTCCTGTTCTATAGCGTTAAGATAGGAGGAATCACCATCCCTTAAAATGTTTTCGAGTTCTTGATAATGTGACAGTTTTTCATTGGTAAGCGTCTCAGTTTGTGACATCATATAAAAATTCAAAAGAGTCGTTTGACTATTCGGTAAGGTTGAATATCAGCTCCAATACCCTGATCGTTGATCTATAATGAAATATATATTTGTTTTGGATCTTGTTATCGGTTCGTCTAAACTTTCATTTGAAAAATATCATTGCGTGAATTCTAAGCGGGGTTGTTTACGTCGAGTCGTGGACTCGAACACCGATGCCAATGAAGACCCGCTGTTCAGCAGGGCTAATTCACTTAAATTTGTCGAGTTCCCAACTCCTCTCGATGGCGCGTTGTGGAACTTTGAAGAAGGAGGGGCTAAACTCCGGTATTGTCCTCGTCACCTGTTCAGAATTCTGAGGCCCGTCGCCAGTAGTCCACATGTTGCTTTCCAGTGTGACATTAATAAACAAACAATCAACTGAATACAATGACGTGGTGTAGTCAACTCAATTCGATTTCGCTTGCTAAATTTTCAACTTCAAAGGTAATGTTGTCAAAGGATTCATCCGATCTTGATTCTTAAAAAAAAAAAATATGCTATATAAGGCTCCCGTCTACCCTTCATTTTAATTTCGTGGACGCAATGTTAATCCTATGGTATTTCGACTTTTATTCTCACACCTTTACTATTTGATTTATTTGAAGGCAATAAAGTGCAGCTGAAAGAGCAAAAAAAATGAAAGCTTTTGTAGAATTAAGTTTTTCCTTTGATTTTTAAAAATATTTTTTAAAGACAAGAAAACTCGCAAACGAATCGTTAAAATAGGGGTAAAAATGTTTTTAAAAATCGGAAAGAAAGTAATTCCGCAGAAGCATTCATTATTTTTTTTTGCTCTTTCAGCTGCACTTTATTGCCTTTAAAATAGATCAAATAGTAAAGGAGTGAGAATTAAAGTCGAATAGACGGGAGGATTAATGTATCAGTGAATTGGAATAAATCGAAATTTCTGTATTGAAGTAGCTTATTTATTGGATTATATGATTAAATTTTTATTTATTTATTTTAATTATGATCGAATGCAAAAACAAATTGTTTTACTGTGGTCAATAAACCGCTAGCCTCATCTCGTATATTATCTATTTCGGCATTATCATAAATACTTAATAAAGATCGTGAACATTTCCTATTTGAAAATCTGAGGCTTTAGGGAATCTACACGATTTTCCCAACGGTCTCGGTCGAGGACGACACATGATCTGATACCTCTCTATACAAACTTCCACACCACGCCTTCGGGAGGACTTTGTGGCCTTGACAGATTTAACATGCATCAGCCCTGTTATACAGTGGGAATTTAGTGGCGTCAGGGCTCAAACCCATGACTTGACGAAAACCGCCTTCCGCGACCGTGACCACTAGGCTAACGCAGCCATACAATGTAAGAGTATTGAGTTGTTCTCCGCCGATAAGGCAAAGAATATGTACATAGCTTTTAAACCATATTTAAAAAGTTCTCTGATTCAAAGAACATTTTTGTGTATTCTTAATTACTGAGTTTAAGGAATGGCTGTTGCAAAGTACGTAAAATACCGTTGAACAAAGGTTTCCAACCTTTTTACTTTCCTGGGTCGCATTGGAAGAATACGAGTTGTCCGAGACCAAACAAAATACACCCCACTCTTAAGACGTAACAATAACTCGTGAGCAACAACAACACAAAAGGAAAAAAGTGCAAAATACATAATTAACATAGTTAATTTAAACTTTATAATTTATGATTTTTCTATTATAAAGGCCGAAACATGGAATTAGACTGACATCATTATATATCTTATATGACATTTTACATATATTTCATAAGAATAACGATAGAAAGAAATCATAAGATTAAAGTGTCATATTTGGCATTAATTTTAGAAACTAAGACATTAATATCTGGTTTCAATTGAAGTGGTTGCAATTCCCACAGAGCTATCAAAGTGTTCCTCCGAAATTATGGCCCTAATTTTACTCTTATTATGCTTCATTCTTGAAACAATTGTTCACAGATGTAATGCGTGCTTTTGAACAATGGTGACGTGAATAATGAATGATTGCGTAGAAAGGGATATTTGTCTTTGTGAACAGAAATAATTTTAAGAAGACCGGTAAAGAAATTTTATGAATTTTCTTCGAAGTTGAATGTCAGATTTCTAAGTATTCTATTTGAAAATTTGTTGGCAGCATATCTATATCGATCGTAAAAAGAGCGGTAAAAACAAAAATAATAATAAATCGAAAATCAAATATTTGTTTATTTTCAAATTCTTATATTAAATCGCAAAGTTGGGCTACGGAATTTCTCTAATTTTTAAGATTATTTTCGGCCAACTTACTGAAATGCGAAAAAATTGTTTGCATTTATTTGGGTTTGCCATATATCAGTTAGATTTGGAACACATTTATGCTATTGTACTGATAAATTAATTTTACCTTGAAAACCCATGTTTAAATAATTTAAATGAGCAAACAAATGTACCAAAAATGCTGAATCTGTGAGCCAGTTGGCACATCATCAAGTTCCAGTACACATTTTGCTTTCGATATCATAAACAATTTGATTTCATTACGAATATCAAAAAATATTTTTTTTTAACATTTAGGCCAACTTCTGTAAAATATTAGGTGTACCGGAAAGTAATGTCATTTTTCTACATTAAATTCAAACTCATAAATTTTTACCAAGTTTTTATTTTTAATCAAAGATATAATCTCTCTCGTTATCAACAACCTTTTGCCATCTAGTTTGCAAATTTTCAATACAGGATCTATAAAAATCAGTTGGTTCTTGAGCAAAATATCTGGAGAGGATATTTTGGACATTATTCGAATTTTCAATTTTTTTTTTTGTCACTTAGAAAATATTGTAGCGATCGGAATAAACGGAAATCCGATGGCGCAATATTGGGTGAGTATGGCGTATGAGGCAATGCCTCCCATCCCAATTCATTAATTTTTTCTAGGGTTCATCTTACGGTGTTGCAGAATAGCACTTTTTCTGTTGACAATCGCAGGGCACTTTTCAATTAAAGATGATTTACTCGATCCAGTAGTTCACAGTAAAGGTCTGCATTTGTGTTTTGTTTAGGTTTCAGCACTTCAAAATTAACGACCCCGCGAATACTCCACCAAACACAACAAAATGCCTTTTTAGGTGTAAACCTGGAAAAAATTGATGAATTGGTATGGGGATACTCTCCCAATATTGCACCATCGGATTTCCATTTATTCCGATCGCTACAGTATTTTCCAAGTGGCAAATAACTTGAAAATTCCGATGATGTTCAAAATATCATCTACGGATATTTTGCTCAAGAACCAATTGATTTTTATGGATCCGGCATTGAAAATTTGCTAACTAGATTTCAAAAAGTTGTTGATAACGAGGGTGATTACATCACTGACTAAAAATTAAAACTTGGTAAAATTTTCATCTGTTTGAATTTCATGTAGAAAAACATTACTTTCTAGTCCCTCAAATATATGATATTGCTATACTCATCATTCAAATATTTTAGAAATTCTGGGAATTGGCGATGATTCAATCTCCGAGCTCTTATAAAATTCACAGTACTGACGATCGTTTGCGTAACTGGGCCCATTTTAAGGCTTTTCTGCATTGATTTTCTTGATGTACTATCCAATGGTATTTCATCAAATGAAAGTTTCTAATAGCAATGGCATCGTCTTCTATTAAATTTACAAGATTCTCTCTCTTTTTTTACATGTCATCGTCCGTAATTACATCAAATATGTTGGTAAGAGACAAAGAAATTCGCGTTAACGTTTTTTTTATGCTGTTTTCATATTAATTTCCTGATCTCGTCGTGTCCTTTAATGGAACTAAAGAAGCCATTTCTTCAGTTGCATTAATAATCGTCTTCAATACTTCTAATAAAAATGATAAAGAATGAAATTTAAAACCACAGACTTCACTTTTGAAATCCTTTTCCAGATTCGTCTATTCTCCTAGAAATAGTTTGATGAGACCATTTATCTTTAGAAACGTTTCTTTTCTTATCAAGGAAAATTATAAATGTCGAGCATTGCATAATAAACTCACCATCAGAATCTGGTGGGGGTTTTCTTAGCTATTAAATATTCGAGTACATAATTAGCCTTCACAAAAGATTCAGTCTTAATTGTATAGTTGTCAAAAAAAACTTTGTTGATGTACAAGATATGTTTGTAACAGCGCTGTCGTTAAAGACCCTCCGTGTAGCCTGGGCTGATGCACGTTGAATCTGTCGGGGTCCACAGTCCTCCCGTTTACGTGATGTGGAAGTTAGGAGAGGGGAGGCTGGCTCAGGTATCGTCCTCGTCATTTGATCGAGGTTCAAAATTACGCGGTCCATCGCCAATAGCCCTCGTGTTACTTCTAGTGCGACGTTAATAAAAATTTTACTAAAACTTGTAACAGCGCTATTATTATCACTATGACACTCTTCCTGATTCGCATCGAATGTTGTGGCCTGTTTTTGTGTATAATGCCGTTTCGAATTATGTTCTTTGAAGACGGGTATGAGAACATAACACGTTAAGTAGAGTGCCACACTGTTACCCATAATTAAAAATAATTGTCTGTCCATTTTTCTTTACAAAATGTATTGATAGTAATAGAAATAAACGCTAATATTTATTTTTATGAAATAATAACAAGGATATAAAAAGCAATGTTCAGTAATGAATTTAAAATATATTTATCTGTCTTAAATAGAAAATAAAAACCTATGAGACAGTAATTATTTTTCGTTTTCTTCACTCATTATAAAAAAAAAATTAGAAAAGTTGGTTCGTCTTTCTTTTATATTTTTTCTCAAACTAATCAAAAATAGCAAAATATGTGACGTATCGAGAGATGAACCACTGCGATTTAATCCATCTGATTGTAACAGTAAAAGGAATTATAGGTGTGTGACTCTAGCTCTTTATTTGGGTTTTCATCAAGAATAAAGCCTGTGTCAAACAGTGATAGATAACATGAAATGCAAATGATGTTAATTTCGAATAAGAATCGCTTCTCTCTCTTCACACTCAATCAACTCACCCCCCCCCCCCCCCCAGGTAACTGTGCACCAGACTCAAGTGGCCTTCATTTTCTCATTCTCACAAGTCGAATCAACACAAACTCAATATTCGATACCAGGATCTTCAGATCAGTAAACCAGTTGAAAGAGAACTGATTTGAAGCAAGTATATCGTCTTGTTTGAAACCAATCTTAGGCTGTTTTTCGTAAAAGAGATGTGGACACTGGCCACTAAATGAACACCCACCCGTTGATACCTATTTCTGGCCAGTACGTCGGTCTAGATAAATCATCAATATCGACTTCCGTATGGGGCCGCGGTAGCCTAGTGGTCAAGGTCGTGGATAGCGGCTGGCGGTTTTCGTTCAGTCGCGGGTTCGATCCTTGGCCACCAAAGACCCACCGTGTAGCCGGGGCTGATGCACGTTAAATCTGTTCGGGGCCCAAAGTCCTCCCGTTGGCGTGGTGTGGATGTTAGGAGAGGGGGTGCCAGCTCAGGTGTCGTCCTCGTCACTTGACCGTGGTTCAAAATTCCGTAACACGAGGTCCGTCGCCAATAGCCCTCGTGTTGCTTCTAGTGCGACGTTAATAAAAACTAAAAAAAAAATCGACTTCCGTATAGCACAAGACAAATATCCCGGACTCCTACTCTGCACAAGGAATTTGTATAATGTTCAGACACAACGGAAGGGAGAGAACTTGATTCCAAGGTCTCTTGGTTTATTTTATGGAGCTATATTTTCTTGCAGTAGATGTTGATGCAGTATAATCTCGCTACAATTATATCCTCTATAACGATAATTCTCTCTATCACGATATTTTTTTCATAATCCTGGCTTAAATTCCTTCAGATTAATGTAAAACTGTTCTTTGTATTATTATAATCTGTACAACGATAATTTTCTCTTCAACGATGGTTATATTTTCCCTTTCATCACAATTATCTCCATTACGATATTTTTTTTTAACTCCATCTGATGTATACGAATTAAACGCTACTCTAAGAAAGTCTAAATAAAATGTGATTGGACGGTTGGTTTGGGTTCTCAAGTTACACTCTCTGTCGAAAAGCTTCATTGAAATTTTGCATAGCTCTTGCTGATGTAAATATGGTAATAAGAAAGTGAAATTTTTTGTAAGGGGGGAAGAGAATTGACATTTCCTGGCAAAACACAACGTTGAACCTTACTTATACCCCATCTTCAAAAAATTGTTAAGTACTTCTTTCACCGGAAGTGATAGATAAAACCTCGAAGCGTCTGGGAATAAACTTTATAAGTTATTTTGTCTACACTTGAGTATCATATGAATTTTAACATCCGATAAATTGTGTCAATTACGGTAATTTGAATCAGGAATTATTCTCGTACTATGCTAGAAGATTTTCATTAATTTATTTATGAGTTTTGTGTGTGAGTGTTTATTTTGAAGTTTGTTTAGTGAAAATTGATAAAAATGGCTCCGAGAAAAAAAATATCCATCGAAGTGAAATTCAACATAATAAAAGGTATTGATAGAAGTATGAAGCAAACTGAGGTTTACAAAAAATACAGATTTTCATAATTGACTGTTGCAACATTTTTAAAGAAACGGAAGGAAATTGAAAACATTTTCAACTCTAATGATATTTATCCACAAAGAAAAAGGATAAAAAAAAGTTTTAAATGAAGAAATCGATGCTACCACGTTTAAAAGGCTTAGAGAAAAATAAGTTCTGAATGTATCTTTAAATGGTCCAATTATTTGTTAGCAAGTCAAAAAATTTGCATGTATGATGGGGAACCCAGATTTCGAACCTAGCAATTGATTGCTACCAAGATTTCGAGACCGACATGGGATATCTGTCAATGGGTTATAATGACAATGTAACCCATTGACATTGTAACCCATTGAAATGGATGAAGAAAAATCAGTGCCGTTGGATGACGTACGCACAATGCATCAGAAAGAAAATGTGTAAAATTTTTCAAAAATATTCTGTTGAAAATGTGTATAACACAGATGAGACGGGATTATTTTTCCAGATGTTACCTGAACGAACACTAGCTTTCAAAGGAAAAACCAAAAGTAAAGGTAAAGGAAGCAAGAAATCCAAACAGAGGTTAACAATATTCATGTGTACAAATATGTCGGGACAGGATAAATTAAAACCTCTTGTAATTGGAAGAAATTTTAAGCCAACATGTTTTTAAAATATCAAGAGCATGCCAGTAGACTATACTGCGAAAAAGCGAGTTTGGATGACTTCAAAAATATTTAGTGAAGAGTTTTTAAAACTAGTAAAGATATGAAATCGAGGAAGAAAAACATTGCTCTTTTAATTGACAACAGCTTTGCCCATAAACCCATTTCTTCAGAACTGTATACTTTTCCATCAGAAACCACATGACTCCCGCCAGAGGACGCTGTTGATCGGAGTGAGCAGCATCAAACACAGAACGAACTTTAATTAGAACCAGAGAACGCTTTTTGCTCTACTATGTAACCTGTGTTGTGTTTTATAGCACTATGTGTAACTGTTGTAGTTTTGTAGTTAATGTCTATACATTATTTTTATTTGAAAAAGGAGTTTTCATTTGAGTAGGCAATTTGTCTTCAAGGAGAGAGATTTATTTCATCTAAAGTTTAAAGCACCAGCTCCCCGGAATGACAGAAAAGGTATGTCAAATTTTGATATTCTTAATGAATAATTACATACCGATTCTGAATTAAAACGAGAAACTTAATTAATCTTTTGTTTCTTAACATGGCATCCCTGCTGGGATTCGAGCTTGTGTTTTAAAGTTTAAATATACAAATATAAGAGATTGAAGTGATATATTTGAACATATTTTGATTATCATATTTGATAAATTTGATAGTTGCAATAAAATGGCCACCGAAAGCTCTGAACTCATTCAGTTATGCAAAAAGAAGAGCAGAACACTAAGAACGTCAGATACTAAGCTTATTTCTAAAATTGAATTAGAAATTCAAAAAACAGAAGTAACTGATGAAGAGAGTGAAATTGAACTTTATATAGAACAATTAAATGATAAATTCGATTCTCTCAAATTAATTGATTCTCATACAGAAAAGCTATTGACACCCGAGGATCTGGATAAAGAATTAGAATCAGCTGAAGAATACCATGAAAAAATTGTAACGTGAAGATTCAAAGCAAATAAATATTTGTGAAGTTTGAATCAAAATAAAAGTTTTCTCAACCCTTCCAATCCCCTCAACCATTCAGCTCATGAAATGGATGTTAAACATCACAAATCAAATCAAACTTCCCGAACTTTTCTGGTAATATAAATGAATGGCTTACATTCTGGAACTCGTACAAGACGTCGATACATAATAATACATCTTTAAACGACGTCAGTAAATTTAATTATTTGAAAGCCCATTTAACTAGAACAGCTTTGGAAACTATCGGCGGTTTCTCTATTTCTCACGAAAATAATGTTAAAGCTATTAATTTGTTAGAACAGAGATTCGGCAGAAAAGAAACTTTAATAAACACCCACATGAGTCAGCCATTAGAAATTTCCCCATTTAAGTGTTCAAATGACGTAAAAAGTTTGCGGCAACTATTTGATAAAATTCAGATTCATATTAGAAGCTTAGAATCATTAGGCATCGCTTCAGATACTTTTAGCACTTTATTATCCACTTTAATTCTGTCTATATGAGAATTTGCTGATTGGAGCTGATTACGAAGGAAAATTGTTAACAGGGAATGTAAAACATCTTTCAGGAGGTTTGTTTGTTGTACATACACTCTTAGGGTGGACCATAATACGCAAATCTACTATAAAGGCCCAACCCACAAATAGCTCTCTGTTAGTATTGCCATTACACGTAAATGATGCAAAAATTACAGATCTCTAGAAGTTAGACACTTTGGGTATTGAAAATAGTAGCGAAAAACGCTCTAAAACAAAGACCCCCATCAACTTTGAAACATTTCAGAGAAACGGTTAGCAGAGACAATTTTGGTAGAAATAAGGTGAATCTACTCTGGTTAGAGGACATCCTCTTTTACATGATAATAAAGAAATGGCCCCAAAAAGGCCGAGAAATACAGTTCGATCCCTGAAATCAACTAATTGATTAAATGAATATCAAGAAATTTTTAATCAGTGGGAAAGAGAAGGTATCATTGAACAAATTAATCAGAACAATGACATTTCTAAAGGTTTACGTGTACATTATCCGACACACAGAGTAGTGTTTAAAGATAACCCAACTGAAGTACGTTCTGTATTTGATGGATCCGCTAAAACTAAAAATTCTGTATCAATTAATGAATGCATTGAAAAAGGTTGGAATCTCACAGAAATGATCTCAGCTATTCTAAATAGATTTGGATGGGCAAAAATCGGAGTTATTTCAGACATAAAGCACGTATTTTTACAAATAATGTTGGATGAGTCTGATAAGATATTTTGCAGTTTATGTGGTGGAAGGATGGAGATCCACAAAAGACGATCACGTATAGGCATTGTAGGGTTGTATTCGGAATATCATGTAGTCTCTTCCTACTTGCAGCTGTTTTGTATCATGTATTAGATCAGGTAGAAGAGATTTTAAAAGGTCTTGCAATGAAACTCAAAGACTCGATAATTGTGTTTCAAGCGTAGACTCTGTTTCGGAGTTAGAACATTTTAGATCAGAATCTCAAAGAATTCTGAAGACAGCTGAATTTGAATTACGTGGATGAACAAATAATTACCTTTCTGAGTTAAGCGAATTTGAACTAAAAAGCTCTGATTGCGAAAAAGAAGTACCGGTTTTAGGTCTTACATGGAATGTGAAAGACGACACTTTGTCTTGTGAGCTGATTAAAACAGAAAACAAGGATGAACTAATCACCAAAAGGAAAATTCTGTCTTTGGCACATCAGCTATTCGATCTCATAGGGTTCACTAGCACCATAACATTAATCCCTAAATTGCTTCTTCAGGAATGTTGGAAATCTCAGGGGATTCAAAATTACCTGAAGATTTCATTAAAATATTCAAAAAATGGAAAGATGAATTAACTGAACTAAATCGGATATTGTGATCCGGCCCATTCAAAAACTATGTCCATTAGAACTGGATGGAGAAAACGCCACCGACAAGGACAAGGTTCCAAATGCTTCTGAAGATTATCCAGAGAAGCTGGACAATCCTGGCTCTACTCCTGCTACTACCAGAGCTGCACTCATAGTTCGCCCACCAACCTGATACAGACCATACTGTTGATTGGAGTGAGCAGCGTCAAAAACAGAACGAACTCTAATTAGAACCAGAGAACGCTTTTTGCTCTACTATGTAACTTGTGTTGTGTTTTATAGCGTTATTTGTAACTGTTGTAGTTTTGTAATTCATGTCAATGCATTATTTTTATTTACAAAGGGAGTTTTCATTTGAGTGGACAATTTACCTTCAAAGAAAGAGATTTATTGCAACTAAAGTTTAAAGCACCAGCTCCCCGGAATGACAGAAAAGGTATGTCAAATTTTGATATTCTTAATGAATAATTACATACCGATTCTGAATTTAAAAAAAACGAGAATCTTAATTAATCTTTTGTTTCTTAACACCATTCTAAAATTGAAGAGTGAAGAAGTTTACTTCTTTCCACCAAAAATTACTGTAGCTCTACAGCCCCTCGATACGGGCATTATAAAATTCTTCAAAAGGCATCACAGAAAAAGATTACTGGATAAAATGATTTTTAATATTGATAAAAAGCACACAGTGCCTATTACTGTAAAAAATGCATGCGGACGGGTTGCTGAGAGAGGAAGCTACATTCCGTATCTAACAGTTGAAAAAAAAGCTAGCTTCATTCAAAATGACGAAGAGAGTCTAAGTGAAGAGGATGATGTAAAGGAAAAGGATGATTCCACTACGGTAAAGCCCAATTTATCTCCTGGAGAAGTAGTGTTCTCGATGCTCTTCATAACTTTATTTCTAGCTTACAGTTGACATAATGTATATGAGGAGCATCTAAATTCTTTTGATGAATTTCGTTCTTTTTTTGCATGAGGATAATGGATATGTATGTATGTATATATAATTTAGAATGTTCGGCGTTTAACAAATTATACCCACTTATATTTAAAAATCACTTTCCAAATCTGTTATACTTGCAGTTAACTGTACCACTACCATTACTGGCCATACTTGCATAAATAAAGTATTGCATTAAATCTGGCTTTTTTTTTTTTTTTTGTTAGTGTTGAATCTTATTTGCCTCAGAAAAGCGCTGGCGCATCTCACAGTTTATCCTTAGAAATACCCAGAAGCATGTCAATTCCTGTTATATTTGAATAAGCTTGTTAAATTTGGTCTGCGGTGCCTCTCAATATATAGTAATGTCCAGAAACCTGTCAATTTTTGTAGTATTTTATTTTACTCCTCGTTATTAGGTTCAAATAATCGAAATATACTTTTGTAAGTTTTTACCGGCCGAAGGCAGTCGCCTACCACCGGCCTGCGGTTCGTTATAAATTTGTCAGACGCAAAACCATTACATATGAAGTAAATGAATTGCGATAAAGTTATTAACTGGATATGCAAAAATTATCTTGATCTAACAAATAATATCGTTATATTTTAATTATTAACCAAATGTCAAGATATGCGAAAGTTTTTCCAATCAAAAATAAAAAAGGCAAATTCAATAACAAGAAAAGGTGAGAATAAAAGGGATTGTTGTCGAAAATAGAGAAGCTAACGTACTTTGGAGTTCATCCAACAAAACATTTCTTCACCAAGTTCAGTTTTTAGTTTATTTCTATTAGCGTCGCACTAGAAGCAACACTAGGGCTATTACGGAATTTTGAACCACGGTCAAGTGACGAGGACGACACCTGAGCTGGCACCCCCTCTCCTAACATCCACACCACGCCAACGGGTTCCTTCACCAAAGACAGTAATAGTGCCTTCAGACTGTCCGCTCTGCACCATTGTCGGTTTGGTTGAAAGTTCCGCAGCTAAACGCATTACCCTTTACACTAGTCTCATTCGAAGGTAAATAAATAAACAATCATGCGCGCGTATAAGAAAAATATTCATTTTCTTGAATTAATTCAACAATTTTAAAATCATCCATTGACGATACCCAAGTATAAAAGAATATCCAACACACCACACTTATGGAGATAAACAACACAATAACATTTGAAATTTAAAGGATCTGACACACATAGCTTACATTTCATTAGTTGTCCTTTCTAATTTATATAAGCATCCAAATTAAACATGGCATGGATATTATCAGGTTTAACTTAAGATATGGCTCTAATAAGCTAGGTGCTCCAGCGAAGCAATTTTCACTACGAACCAAGCGTACTGCGGAGAATTCGAGCTTGAGTGGAATTTAACGCATTGATGTAGTCGCGGTAGCCTTTGGTCATGGTCGTGGACAGCAGTTTTCGTCGAGTTGCGGGGTCGAGCCTTGATGCCATAAAGATCCGCCATATAGCCGGGTTTAGTTTAGTTTTTTATTAACGTTGCACTAGAAGCAACACGAGGGCTATTGGCGACGGACCTCGTAATTTTGAACCACGGTCAAGTGACGAGGACGACACCTGAGCTGGCACCCCCCTCTCCTAACATCCACACCACGCCAACGGGAGGACTTTGGACCCCGAACAGATTTAACGTGCATCAGCCCCGGCTACACGGCGGGTCTTTGGCGGCCAAGGATAGAACCCGCGACTGAGCGAAAACCGCCGGCCGCTAGTCCACGACCTTGACCACTAGGCTACCGCGGCCACGCCATATAGCCGGGGCTGATGCATGTTAAATCTGATAGAGGTCTCAAGTGCTCCCAATGACTTGGTGCAACTCAGATATCGTCTTCGTCACTTGACTGAGGTTCAAAATTATGACAATAGCCCCCGTATTGCTTCTAAGGCGACGTTAACAAAACCAACCAAACCAAAGCATTGATTCTACGTTTCGCCTGGATTGTAAATTAACGTCACACTTAGAAGCAAAACTATTGGCGATGGACCTTATAATTGTGAACCTCGATCACAAGTCTGAATAGTGGAGGAGTAAAAAAAATAAAACAAATATTCATTAAGTTTTTTTGTCAATAAACATAAAAAAAGGTTCAATCTGTTAAGTTGACTTTGGGTATAAAATGAGTGAATGAATGTGAAGGTTGTTGGCGCAAAAGCCAGATGTATCTATGCTACGCCAAACATGATTTCACTGTGGTATGGACATAAAAAAAAAAGATAAAAATTGGGCGACAAGAAGGAGGGTCGAAAATAGAGAAGGATCGCTAGAGTAACCCGGGGGTGCGTCACCCGTGATAACTAAAGACAGTAAGCCTCATTGGAAAGAAAAAATCTCTAGGGTGCCAAAGGGGTCATGATGCTCGTACTTACCTAAAGAAAGCATGTCCTTGAGGTTTCCCGATATAATCCGCAGGGCAGGGGTATCCGGTTATATCCCCAGACGTTGGGAACCCATTTTCGTCGCCTCTTATGACATGCATGAGCTATAGTGGGACTATTCTGTCATACCCAGTCACCATACGGGTTTCAATGAGTATAAAACAGAAATGAATTACTTGAAACATGATCCTAAACAATTATTTAAGAGTTAGTGATGTATTACTGTTTTATTTTTCAATTCGTATATTTTTTGCCGAGTCATCTATATATATCTGGATTAGTTAATGAAATTACAAACAAAAATTGGTGTTATAGGTGCATGTAAATTAATCTTGAACGATACTTTGCTTTTATTATAATTATAATAGAAGCATTTGTTCACGAACATATACAGTGGCACAAACAATTGAGGATACACCTTACTTTTACTTGATAAATCCAACTTTCAATCAAAATAACACATTAACCAGAAGTGCAAACGAATTTTTATTCTTAGACATAACAAAAGGTTTAATTAACAGTAAAAATAAAGAAAAATCAACGACAAAATTCTACAATAAAACTTTTCAGAGGCATTTCAAATAAACATAAGCAGATTGTTACCTCAAAAAATTGAGGATACACAAATGAAATTTTTGTTTAACTACCACTTGATTTCTTTTTGCTAATAATCTAAGTTTGGGAAATTTTATCCTAAACTTTTTCAACTGTTATTTCTGTCTTTTGAAGTTGATTATGAGAATATAAAGCTGTAATTTTAAATGGAAAATGGCTCCTCGGAAAGAGACTAGTATTGATGTAAGAAAATTTATATTAAGGTTATTTAAGAAGGGAAAATCTTATCGTGAAATAGCTGAAATTGTCGGTAGAAGTCACTCAAGTGTCCAGAAAATCATTGGGAAATTTAAACGAGAAAGATTAATTCAAAATAAGAGTGGAAGAGGAAGGAAAAGTATTCTGAGTGATGTAGCTAAAAGGAAAATTTTAAAAGATATCAAGATTAATCCTAAACTGAGTGCAGTCAAACTAGCTGCAGAAACTTCTCGAATAATCTGCAGAAGTGTAAGTGCTGAAACTGTGAGAAATGTGATTAGACATGCTGGATATAGCAGTCGAGTAGCTAGAAAGAAACCTTTCATAAGCTTACAAAATCAGAAAAAGCGTTTGGAGTTTGCAAAAACTCATCAGTTGAAGACAGAAAACTTTTGGAAGAAAGTTATATTTAGTGATGAAAGTAAATTCAACATTTTTGGAAGCGATGATCGTCATACCGTTTGGAGAAAGCCGAACGCCGCTTTGGATCCAAAAAATTTACGTCCTACAATTAAACATGGTGGTGGCTCCATCATGGTTTGGGGTTGTATGGCTGCAAATGGGGTAGGAAATTTAGTTTTTATAGATGGTATAATGGATCATAACCTTTATATAGACATACTCCGCAACAATCTTAAAGAAAGTGCACAAAAATTGGGTTTAGATGGAAATTTTATATTTCAGCACGACAACGACCCCAAACACACGGCACGTAATGTCAAAATGTGGTGTCTTTTTCATTGTAAACAGCAATTGCACACACCGCCACAGTCCCCTGACATCAATGTCATAGAAAATTTGTGGGCCACACTAGAAACAGCAGTCCAAAAACACCAAATTAGAAACAAAGCCCATTTAAAGCAAGTGTTACAAGAATGGGATAAAATATCTCCAGATACCACTAAAAAATTGGTCGAATCGGTACCAAGACGTTTGGAGGACATTATAAAAGCCAAAGGACATGCAACAAAATACTGATACTGTCTATGCATGTAATATATCGAAAAAATTTCATTGGTGTATTCTTAATTTTTTGAGGTAAAGATCTGCCTATGTTTACTTCAAATATTTGTGAAACTTTTAATTTTAGATATTTTTTTGTTGATTTTCGTTATTTTTACTGTAAATTAAACCTTTTATTACGTGTAAAAGTAAAAATACGTCTTCTATTCTAGTTAATGTGTTATTTTCATTAAAAGTTGGATTTATCAAGTGAAAGTAAGGTGTATCCTCAATTGTTTGAGCCACTGTAAGTTGATCTAAATCTACAGCAATATCTGACAATCAAATCTTATTCACTTGGAAAATCGCTTGTTGGTACAAATTTCCAAAACTCAAAATAATTTTAATCACTTGCAATTGAAATAAGTCCTTTATATTTGCTTTTAGTGTAATATGGTGCTGTATATGTCAAAAATTTCAATTCAGAGCGGAAGTGGATAACAGTTAACGTCTTGCAAAGAAATTGAAAAAGGATTTATGGAAAGATCAATACTTTTTTTTATCTCCTTGAAAGTCATCAAACCTAGCACTGAACGAATCCTGCAAAACGGATGTATATTAAATTTTTGAATCTATCATAGTTCGGAGCATTATAGACTTTGGTATCAATTTCCTGATTTTTGTTATATTTTCCTCCAAAATCGCAAAGAATAAGCAAACATTTGCTCACAAATAAGATATAACTAACTAGGATAGAAAAAATACAATTTTTTTCCTGTAAGTGCAAATTTAACTTAAATGTCCCGTGCTATCGGTGAGAAAAGCTAAATCCCAAAGCCAATCTTCATTCTGCGGTAGCAAGCACACACTGGGCAGTTCAGCGCTTTCTTCCAGATATTTTAAAATACACTCGCTCAAATTCCAAAATCTCACAAGTGCACTTCCTTAGGAAAGCCAGCGTATACTGCAGTGAAAGTGTAATTCGCCAACCTCTCCCGTTCTCCCGGGGAAAGTTCCCGAAAATTATTATCGATTCAGAGCTCGAGGTCTAATTTGCTGATACAGCACGCTACAGGATCAACAATGAAAGAACCATGGCACATAGTGCTTCTTGATGTGGATAATACAGCGATAACAAAAAAAAATCCCTTTCGAGCAATGTAACAAAATCTTTTATCTTGCTTACCATGCAAGGAGTTAAAGTCCGCGCAAACACTTTCTAATTTTGCCCAATCTACTTTGATAACTGCAGTTGCTTTTTTATGTTCATTAAAAATATCCTCGGATGTACTTAAAACAAGATGACACAAATCATGCTCTTCCACGATATCAAAATTATTGTTCGCAATACGCAAAAATATGCTTAGCTACGCATTGTCTGTAATGTCACAGATTCAATCCAAAGCTAGTGGTTTGGTTTTATTAACGTCGCACTGGAAGCAACATGAGGGCCATTGGCGACGGACCTCGTAATTTTGAACCTCGATCAAGTGACGAGGACGACACCTGAGCTGGCACCCCCTCTTCTAACTTCCAGACCATGCCAACGGGAGGACTTTGGGCCCCGAGAGATTTAACGTGCATCAGCCCCGGCTACACGGCGGGTCTTTGGCGGTTTGGTTTGGTTTAGTTTATATTAACGTCGCACTAGAAGCAACACGAGGGCTATTGGCGACGGACCTCGTAATTTTGAACCACGGTCAAGTGACGAGGACGACACCTGAGCTGGCACCCCCTCTCCAAACATCCACACCACACCAACGAGGGGTCTTTGGCGGCCAAGGATCGAATCCGAAACCTTGACCACAAGGCTACTGCAGCCTGTACAAAATGAAGACGAGTGGAAAACGTGAAAATATATATTGATACCATTTGATAGAAAAAGACAAACGGATACCTGGAAGGACTCATGAATTTCTCCATACTTAAAAAAAATGTTTCTACTATTTTTTCCGTACTCGCAAAAAAAAAAAAAAAAACATCAAAATTTATTTCCTATATTTCTTTTTTCTTTATATATAAATATAATTTTATTACATTGGACAAAATTATATTGCAAATTCTCAGCTCTTTGTTTTTAAAAACTTAATAAATGACTATGATTTTTTTAAAAATAGTTTAAAATTTATATAATAAAGCTTCAATATGTAATATTACTAGGAATTTAGTTTCATAAAAACAAAATAGTACTCATACAGTGCCAAAAGTAACTAAATAGGTAAATATTATTAGATTCATAAAATCTAATTCAGTTCAATTTTCAGAGAATGTAGCGTTTTTGTCACGAGTATAGATAATTAAGTGGTGTTTGTGATGATTATAAACTTACAAGATAATAAAAAAAAAAGTTTTATTAATTACTCTTTCAACAGAGTTAGAAGAAGACAGAGAGAGAAACACAGAGCACATCTAGTAATTAATAAAACTTTCTCTAACAGAGTTAGAGAAAGTTTTGTTAATTACTAGATATGTTGTAACAAACAATAAAATTGATTAAAAACCATTCAGCACACAGAAAGTAATAAACTTCGCTGACAAACAAAATGGTTGATTCTTAATAATTTTACATATCCCAGAAAAATTTTAAAAATACTTCTGATTAATTATATCAGATTAGTCTATTAGTGTCACTCTAAAAGGAAAATGGTGGCTACTGACAATAAATCTTGTACATTTGAGCCTTTTTAAAAGTACCCTTTCTCCTTCTCCCCATCGATATAAGGATTTTGAGTCCTGGCATTTGTGCATCAGCTTCTTACACAATGGTCTTTAAAAGTATGAGAAATGAAATCTGCTGCCGACTGGTTGCGATTGATAGATTTTTTTATTCACTTAGGAGCAACACGAGCACTATTGGCGACTTGTAATTTTGAACTTTGATCAAGTGATGACTATACCAAAGACATAATATTCCATCAGACAAAAAGCAGAAGAAAGGAAATACTAAGCACTCCAATCATCAGCAAAATGATCATAACTCCCGAGCATTTGCACAGCTTCAATTTAAATGATAATGCAAAGCGTAGAAGTACTTGTAATTGTATCAACAATTTAAACATATTCAACTTGTAATAAATACATGTCCCATAGAAATCATCTTATGAAAGTACTCGAGATAGATCCACAAGGCAATACTATTTTCAAAGAGCTTTTAGAAAATGAAGCAGTTAATAAACAAGTATTCAGAACATTCTTGCAGATGATGAAATATTTTGATATAGAATTAAAAGAATATCTTAAAGCAGATAGTAGCTTTGTATTGCTATAAATCTATAAAACCAATCAATCAGTCAATTTAGCTCTAAATACAATCATAAAAATAAGACTATTACATACTCTCTCTCTCTCTGTAATCTCCAAAGAGTACAAAAAAAATCAGGAAAATATTTGTATTATTCATATATAATATAAAATAAAAAATATATAATTTTAATTTATATTATTTTTATCACAATAATTATACAATTTGACTATTACCAGCATACATACATATATGCTGATAATATATTTTCTTTTTTACACATTATACATCATACCTATATACATATATATTAGCATAAAGTTAATTACTATGAAATTACTCATTTTCTTCCACATGGAGAAAATAATAAAAACTTTGCAATCATAACATAATTTATATAAATTTCCTATTTCTTTAAGTATTGTTGGAACAATGGGTCCATAGCTATTAAAGCAATAACTAATACTGATATATACAAGTAGCATATCTTAAGTAGAGTATTATAATTAATCATGATTGGCCATAAGCTCTCAATAGGGTTACTGAACATAAAGCATTTTCTAAATATGTTGAGCTTTTTTAATTCTTTATCAATATTATTTTTATTTTTTATAAATACTTAGCATTTCCTTCCCAGGCACAATTTTTGATATTCTTCATAATTACAGTTCAGTTAATTTGATAAATAACTGCAAGTCATGAGATGAATTTGGTTATTCTAGTTACAGGAGAAATGTAAAATTTTAAATCTTATTAAACCACAACATATATACTTAATAACTTTGTGACATTGGGCTATTTGCAATTTCTCTTCACTAATCTTGAGGACTTTCAATTGAGATTGATTGCTTTCACTAAACAACCTTTGCCCAACCAAAAATGAAATGTGATACGTAAAGTTAGTATGTAAAGCAGTTAGGAATGAAGTGAAACAGTCGAGTTGAGAAATATACAAACTCCGTCAGAAGGAGTAGAGTATCTGAAAGAGGATCTGAGAGAGACGCTGTAGGTGAGATGAGATAAGAGAAAGGAGGAATTAAAGTTTACAGTAGAGGGTTCGAGCAAGGATTGTTGTAGAAAGATTTTGCCTAGTGTTTTCAACAGTTGTTCCAGTGTCTGAGTTGCAGTCGAGGAAGGACTAGAGGTAAGAGTCTGTTAGACTACTATTGGTGGGTTGAACTAAGGTATTAGAAAGCTTACCCGAGAGAGCACAATCATTTCTGTCATAGTAAATATATACTAATAAATTGTTGAAGCATTGCTGTGGTGATTCTGTAATTATTTATGTCGTAGTGTTTAATAATTGAATCTAGTGATGGCAAAAGAGGACGCCCGGGTCGGGCGGGCGTCACAACTTCAATAATATTGTAACAAAATCTAGGTCTGATTTCTTTAAACTTGAAGCCAGTGTTGTCTTACTTTTATGCATATTACTTATATATAAATGTTATAAAAATAAATTTCAAAATTACAACACAACACATTTTCCATGAATACATCAAAATTTACTCTTCTATTTCCTTCACAAACAAAACGTAAAGCTTTCTGGTATAATATCTACTATTCGAAAATTTATAATAAGTTGAAATTAATTAAGACATATTTATTCACTGAGACATATGAAAGAGATAGGAATGTTTTTATTAAATTTAAAGGAAAATATGTGTAAGGAATAATGTATGTCAGTACTGTTAGGCTAACACAGAAACAATCCAGTTTTAAGCCAAAAAAAAAAGGTAAAAATAAATGCTTTTTAATCCAATATTGGGTTAAAAACCATTTAAGCTTGTAAGACAGGTCAAACCAGAGTATATTTTAATACAGAAGGATTATATATTTTCTAATTATTATCCGATTCTTTGAAATATATAGTCGGTTATAAAAATGACAATACTATAAATAGGTCTAATAAACTTATATAACTAATTTACTAAATCACTTCTTGAGGCCTCCTCTGATTATTTTGTGTCAAATGTAAGTGAATTAAGTCTTCAGTATCTTCATCAAATCCACAAAAATGGAATCCTAAATATAAAATTATACTGTTACCTTGAATTGCTTTATTAATACTCCTGCCAGTTTCCTTCAAAAGAAAAAGAAAATTAGGATTTTCACACATTTCTATTTTAATAAAATGCTAAAATAGATAATTTGAACGAGGAAAAATATATAATTTTATTTTTTACTTTTTAGTATATATATATATATATATATATATATATATATATATATATATATACAAAAATTACCAAAATCTGAAAAAAAATGTCACTTAAAATAATTAACACAATGAAGAGTAAACATATATTCAAGATAAAGTGATAATCATATATATATATATATATATATATATATATATATATATAATAATAAATATGAATGTTAAATTAAACTGTAAAACACATCATTATTTTTTTTTAATTACACATCGAAATATTTTATTTTCTCTCTCTCTCTCTCTCTCTTGGTCCACTTTTCAAAATCTCCTTTAAAATATTTAATTTCCAAAACTGGTCTACTTTATAAAATAAAAAGAGAAAAAAAATCAAACAAACAAGGATTTAAAAGAAATACAATAGATTACATCTAAATAAAATAAATACAAAAAAATGGTTTATATAAAAGCTCTTTTCTTAATTCACTAATTTTCCCTTTGTATATAATTCCCACTCTCTTTTTTCTCAATTGATTATTTAAATATTACTCATGCATTATTTACATAAAACACAGATTTCTAAAATTTAAAAAAATATTATCTTGAAAAATGATTAATTGGAAATGGAAGATGTTTAATAAGAAATATGATTATTAACAATACTTTTTAAATATCTGCATTCCTCCTTTAACATTCAGTAGCATTAATGTATTTTTGATTCAACATGCAACAATAGCCAACCTATGCATGTATGTACCACACATGTACTTAAGTACAAGTGAATTTGCTCATTTCATATTTAGTCATAATTTCATAAAACAATAATTTCCATTATTAAAATGGTTTTTTTTCTTCATAATGCTTCCGTAAAGTTTACCAGTTAATGAAAAAGGAAAGATTGGATTTTTTTTTTTCAGGAACACAAAAATGTGAGATCTGTGATAATTTAATTATGTATAAATGAAAGTTTCAACATCAAAAACAATGAATCAGTATGAATGAGAAAACTATAACTGAACAGTGTCTCAAGATTATAAAACTGTCTATCACAAGTACATTTATAATTTTTCATACAGTTTCTTACTTCTGAACGTGAGTGTATATATAGTGATCAATTAACAAGAGTTTTCATATGAGCCTTGCAGAGAGCCAAAGAAACATTTTTCGTCTGTTCACACAATTGCCAATATGATAAGCAACTTTTCTAAGTAATACAGATATATCCCAAAATATATTATTTCCTTTATATTATTAACAAATCAAAATGTAGTTTTATCATTAAAGATTTTTTATCATACATTTTATTTTTAAATTAATACAATTACATCAAAAATTAGTTGAAACAAATGGTAATTCCATCTTTGAAAAAATGATTAATGTAATATAAAGCAACTAATTTTGCATTACAAAATTTAGAGAAATATGAATCAGAAAATTACCTTTTCTAAATTATTCCCCGTCAAATTCAAAAATTGTAAAATGTTATTCCTTTCCAAGAGGATGCAAAGAGAAAATGCACTTCTGGATGTTATTTGATTATAAGATAAATCAATTTTAATTAAATTAGAGTTTGAAATCAAACAATTAAAAATACTTATTGCACCTTCATCTTCAATGGAATTTCTGTCCAAATATAAAGTTTTCAATGATGTATTTTCACATAAATTAGATACAAGAGTTTTTACAGTTTTACTAGTCATATGATTATTACTCAATTTCAAATTTTGAAGCTGAGAACATTCTAAAAGTTTCAAAACTGATTCACAATATTCATCAGTTATTAAATTGCATGAAAGATCTACATTAACAAGATAATTCAGAGTAATTAAGCTATCAACAACACAAGAGAACTGAGAAGTTTTCATTTGAGTACCTAACAAATGAAATTTAGTTAAGTTTTTTATTTCAGATAATGTGTTGCTTAATAGTTTATAGCTTTCATCAGTAAAGTTATCCTCATTTGACTCAAATAATATTTCATAATTAAGTGGAAAGTTATTCAAATATATTTCTTTAAGATTTGGGAATATGGGTATTAACTGAAAAATATGATCTTCAAGAGGTAGATTTTTGTGACTATCATTTGAATAATTAAATTTAAACCCATTAATTTTCAAAATATATAGGCACTTTTGAAACAACAGTAAAGAAGATTTAACTTCTGGGAATGAAAGCTTTCCAGCAATAAAGTTGTCGATTAAATCTTCAACAGAATGAGACACGAATGTATTTTTCCAACTACAATTACTTATCCAATAATTCATGTGAGCCCACTGTTTTTCAAAGCACTTTCTTTTCCAATATTCTTTAGAAAGGGATAAGGATAAAGAAATTTCAGTAGGTAAGTCCAATGGCAATAGAGTAGATATTATCTGTTTTTGTGCATCATTTAAAATCTCGAAGAAGAACTTCAATTTTTCACCTACAGAAAAGCACAATAGTAAATTAAACTATATTAATACACAAATAATAATAAAAAAAAATTTAATCTTCAAAATTAATTCAATATGTATCATAAATAAAATACAGAAAATATAATTCAGATGAAATGCAAAGCATTAGAATATTAATTTGATAAGTTAAACATAACATTTCAATGCATAGATAAAAAGAACAAATTTTTATTCCACAATTTGAATTTGGAAAATAAAGCTTTCAAACTTACAATTACTAATGTTCATTTTCGTATTCTAAATAATTAACTTTAAAAAATTCCTCAGATTCTTTTAATTATTGCACATAAAATTCATTCTTTTAACATGCACATCAGTTTTATAAGAATCTTATAAAACTGATTATTATTTTATTAATAATTTTAATTTATTATTTAAAATTATTAATGAAAATTATAATTTATTCCTTATATAGTGTTATTTATCAAATTATAATTACAAATATTTTGCAAAATTTATACTACACTACTCGCTTTTCAAACTTAAAAAATAGAAAATTTTAGATTAGTCAATATCTCTCTCCAATGTATTTGATATTGGAAAGTGAACATTAATGAACTTCGACACAGAAACAAACCTGGAATATCTCGAACTATATTTATACACAAATTTATTAACATATTTCCATAACCAGTTCAATTTCAGAAAATTATTTTATGTTATTGTTCAGGATTCCAACAAGGTAGGTTTCAATTTACAAACAAACAAAAAAAAAAAAAAATTTGAAAACTCCTATAGATGAAGCAGCGCTAACGCGAGACAAAATTTTCCAATAATTTTACAAACAAAGCATTTTTTTTTTTTTATATTTATGAATTTCTCGACTATTATTTGTGGATAATTATCTAGTTTGTTTTACTGAACGCTTCTGCCTGCACATAGTTGTCATAGCGCCAAAAAATCAAAATTGTACAGTTGCTCCTGGACAGTTATTTCTAATCGGTATACTCAAAGGAGAAAGCTTGTTTTTCATTGGTTCCGGTGTATGATAAAAATTTCCGGGTTGTCTGATTTAGCAATTTAGCGCTTTTTAAGCTAGTATAACTCTAAAAGGGGAATGTTTGAAAAATAAAAAAATACGCTAAATTCTATTTTTTTTTTAACTTAAAATCTATAGATGCATGGATCTGATCTCGCAGATGAAATATTTTTTTTAATTGCAGCAAAGTAAAATAAAAATATATAATAAACATTTTATAATGTACATGCTTTCATTGAAATTTATGGATACTTTAATGATAACGCATTTTTATACTTCATCCAATTGAATCTTCATGTAAAGTACTACCTATCAAATGATTATTAATGCAAAAAAACATGACATTATTAGCCTAGTTTCTGTAATGTATCTAAATTATGTATACACGATTTATTTATTCAAAATATATTCCAATTAATTTTAGTAATTTTAAACTTAATTGGCCCCCTAAGGGGTTATTGTTTTAGGTAGGGTGTTTTGGCGTTCCAGATCACTGTTCAATTTTAAATAATTTCTTTTTTAAATTTAGCTTGAATATATTCAGTTAAATAATTTATCGTTTGCTTTAATTTCAATTATATGTAACAGATATAATATTCAATTTAATAATTTATCGTTTACTTTAATTCCCATATTTGAGTACACCTTGGGTGGCTATATATGTTCTTTGCAAAACTTTGCATAGAACATTTTTTTTTTTCTTCAGTTTTTGTATATTGTTTTAGTTTTATTAAAATAAGTGTTATAAATAAAGTCTATATTCTTAAATTTTTGCAAATTTCTAATTTTCTCAAAACATAATAAAATAAAGTGAATCAGGCTGTTGCACAAAAGATTTATTGGTACCATTGCTGTTAATACAAGTGCTGTTTTGTATATGTGTTGCTGATCTGTGTTGCTTTTGTTTGTATTGTTTCACTAATCTGTACAAGTACTGTGTTTGATGTTAATTTGTCCAAATTTTGCTACCTCTGTTTGTCTTGTCCTGAATATTTGTGAATAAAGCTTCATTTGCCATTATCCTCCTTGTTGGCCTGATTTCACAGTTACACCCACGAGTTTTTATTTTTGTAATACTGGCGTCAGAAGTGGGATTCCGGAGTGAAAGCCTGTTTCCATAACATTGGAGGATAAGGCCATGGAGGATAATATAGAGAGTTGATGAACATGATTCAGGAAGTGGTGTAGCTTGGAGAGAGGACCATGATCCCGAGAGACATAGATGTGGAGAGGGGAAGGGCAGGGAGCGGTCGAACTGGTTGATCTTGTCTGCAGAATTAGACCATGATCATTAGATCAGATAACTGTATTATCACTGGGACCTCACAGGTACTTATGCAGAATTTGAAGACATTTGGACAAGTAGAAATGATTCAAAATAGAGTTGTAAGATCTTCAGTCCTAAACAAATATAAACAATTTATGAGAAGTCAAATAAAAATTTGTCAAATATTTTATTCAAAACACGAAAATACACTTTTTGAATTTTGAAACGGATGTGGTCGGCCGCCATCCGCTGTTGCTAAGCAAAAAAGGCAATGCATTATTTGGTTTATGAATTATTGTCCTTGAACAATTCATAGACGTGAAAGTGAGCTGGTGACATTTAATTCCTTCGACATTTTTTTTATTTCTTAGAAGACCAGTGCAACTTTGATATTGTTTATTCTATACTTTGATAAAGCTTCCTGAATTTGCTAATTACTGGTAAATTAAGTTTTTGTTTTATATGATTCATCAAAAAAAAGTAGTGTTAAGGTAATTGTTTGTTTTGATTATTTTGAAACTTTTTCAATTGGCATTGTGGTTTTATCCACACAAAATTTTATTTATTCGGTGTAACGTATTGAACTATGAACGTATGAATTACGCGTGCACAATGTATTCATGATATTATTTATTTATTTTTATGGGAGGTGGTAAATTTAGTATTTGCACCGTATGGCAGAAATCCACTTTACACCATTGGATTAAGACTTTACAGGAGAAACTTTAAGCCGGATAAGAAGGAAAGTGAAGAAAATAACATCGAAAATGAATTCGTGGCTCGTAGAAGTGAAAGATAGAAGCCGATTCTAGTGGTGAATCCTCGGAAGCTGCAAAAAATGATACAACAAAAGAGACCGAAGGAAATGTTACTAAAGAAACTAAATGGAGTTACTTTGGAAGAGAAGATAGATGATAAAGAGCTAGAGGATGAGTAAAAAGAAGATGGGAAAGCTGTTCCCAAAGAAATGAGTAAAGCTGATGAAGCATAAGAAATAAATGAGGCTGAAAAAGTCAAAGTGGAGATTAATAAAGTCGAAGAGGAAGCAGGTAGGAAACGTCAAATCCAAGTTGTCATTTGAACCGGAAGCACTAATTAGGAAGTCGAGGACGTGTTTTCATTTGTTCCACTCTCCCTTAGAATTGGAAACTTCTGGTGATGCCATGACCAAGATCACTCGAAGAAAATTCAAGAATTAGTAGCAAGATTTCCCAGGCGTTCACCACACGCTCAGATGGCCAGCTTGCTATTGATGTCTTAGTGAATGAGGTGACCGAATGGACTCCAGAAGAGATGTTCGGGCGCGAGCACTACAGTTGTTTTGCATTATCCTCTTTGGATGGCAGAGTGTAGCGCCTTCTTCACCTGGTGAACGCATGAGGATTTAAAAGCAAGCTCGGAAAGTGTTCTTGCGCTTAACAGAGAGCAATTTAAACTGGTCAGTGAGAGAATGAACTTAGAGGAATTTTGTACTGCTATCGAGAAACGAAAGGACGTTGCCTTCTGAGTTCAGAGCTCGCCCAATAACAAGCCAAAAACCATTCGCATTGATCGGCTAATACCGAGCATCTGAACGTAGTTGTATGTGATCTGATCATTGATGCACATGTGGGACGTTAGTTATTGAACAGAGGAGAGCAATGTTACGAACTTGTGATGACGTTTCCTTTCAATGTTGTTTTTATAAAATAAAAGAGATATTTTTAAAGACATTTCACCGGTCATCAAGAAAAGCTTAAGTAATGGCCCTAACCTTGGCAATGGATTTGAAGACCATTTCGGCAAAAAAATAAAGGCTCTCAGAAAGGCTAGAATTTTCCCGTAATATCGATTAGAAAATAAGGAATTTTTCGGAATATTCCTTGTCGCCACACTGGGCTGGAACAGCTTTAAATACGGAAAAAGCGTATCGGTTGGCATTGATTGAGCGAATCTCCCGAGAAGCAGTCTAAATCTCCCAGAGAGTAATCAATATCTGCCGAAGTCCATATGAAGTATTACTTTGGAAGTTTGTCCATAGTGCTAACTAGTTAGCTTGCGAGTTGAACTTTTTGAGAGTGCTGTATGACTCTCATTACAAATAATGTTTATTATCTGAGGTGCTGATCTGAGCAAGAGCTATTTTTGATTTTTTCTGTTGTGTCACTAATCTGTACAAATGCTGTTCTTTCTGATTGATCTGCTAACCCTTACAGGGGCGGAGGTATATTTTTTATACCACATATTTAGCACCCTTAAAAATCTTTGTAAAATACCTTTTTTCCACACATTTATCTTCAAATGGTAGCTTATACTATTGTTTACTTAAATTATAGGGCACAACCATCCAGAATGATTATAAGAATTATTGCTTTGAATCTAATGAAAGTTCCTAACAAGTGGTCGTTTTATCCCTTACAGATATGTTTCTAAAATGTATTGAAAATTTTAATTTCTTCATCTAACTAATCTACATGTTTAAAACTTTATGTAAATATTGCTAATTACCCAAAACAAAATACATGAAGTATTCGTTTCATATTTTAAGTGGTGTAAAATTTATACCACCGCCCACTCAGAAAGTTAGGCAGCAACGGATGGCAGCACTAAAATTTTTGAATCAGACTGATATGTGACGGTTCACTTTTTTACCGTGAAAGATAGAGGTCGTAAATATGTTATAAAACGCAAGTGAGGTTAAAATCCTTCTCCAAAGAAAAGAAATTTAAAATAGAGAAAAAAATGTTCTATGCAAAATTTTGCGAAGATCAGATTTAGCTACCTAAGTTTTTTTTTTATATAATTATTATTAAATTACTCAGTTAAATAAAAGAATTAAAAGTAAACGATGAAATATAGAGAAATGGACAATAGTAAACAATTCCGATGTTGAAATTAAAGGAAATGATAAATTATTAAATTGAATATATATCAGCTACATGCAATTAAAATTAAAGTAAACAATAAATTATTGGATTGACTATATTTAAGATAAATGCAATTAAAAGTGAAGCAAAAATAAATATTAAAAAATGATCTGGTATGCCAAAACGAGTTTTCCTAAAGCAATAACCCCTTGGGGGAAGGGGTTAATAAAAATTTATCAACGCTGTACGTGCCCACTAAAAGACAACAAACAAAAGCGCAGGGGAAAAAAAGAATCTCTCAAAACCAAAACTATTAGAAAAAAATCAAACAAAGCGAAGACGGAGAGAAAGTCTTCGAAGGCCTCTAATATGGAACTAGCCGGAGCTATCAACAACAACAGGGGTTTGTTGCTGTTTATAGACATGAGACTTGCAAATGATAATTGATACATATTGTTAGCATGAGATAAAAAAATAGACGATAAGCTGCCGACAGTTGACGGTCGAAAGTAGGGCTTCATTGTTTCTAGTGGTGAACTTTATCAAAGAATCTAAGTAAACTAAGATGTAAATCATTGAAGAAAAGTATTACAAAAGATACAATACAGCAAAGAGTTACCAGCTTGAAAAAAGAACAAAACCCTCAGCGTACAACCCGTAAATACTTCAGAATAAGGAGGGCTGACCTTTTTTAAAACGTTTTTCTGAATTTCACTTGGTGTGTGTGTATGTCATCAAATTTTCGATCGTTAATTTAACCAACTTCCCATTAAGCTAGAGCTCTGGAACTTTGGGAATCTTTCTTATTCGCCTGACAAAGTAATATTTAGACATTTGCGACAAGTTTTTACTAATATTTCAATAATTTTTTTAGAAATGTAATTTGTGTAGCAACCTGGCGCCATCTATGGGAGATATATTGAATTTCGTAGAGAGAATGATCTTAAAGACGAGAGAGATATGAGGTTTTTTACAAAGTTTTCACTAATATTTAAATAATTTTTTAATAAACTTTGCCACCATATAAAAACGTTTTTTTTTTTTTTTTTTTTTTTTTTATCTTGAATTATTTCTTTTGATCTGTCCATCATATCTGTGAGAGGGTATGTTTCGAATGCGAACAATTAACGTAGATGGTTGATTTTTGAACTCTTACGGATCTACGCTTACTCTTATTTTCATTTAAAACAGCCTTATAGTCTAGTTTTAATTAACTTTTTAAATACATATATATTTGTAAAAAATATCTTTAAGAGAATGCCTACACGGGGACTTTCGATTGAAGTTTAGTTAAAAAACTTGTTTTGTTTAAAGAGCTCCCTTCTGGTGGATCGGAGTTACCTTCAGAAACAAGTGAGGAGGAAAATATCTTTATATTTTATGCAATAAAAATATGCTTTATTTTATTTTATATAAACTTGTATATGCATTTCTACTAAATTTGGTTTATTATGTTTATAACATAGTTTTACCATTAAAAATTATGAAAATGATATATGTATAAAAAAAGTTGTATTTAATTTAATTAACACATTTTCGACAAATTATTACTCTTAGAAATGAAAATACAACAACAAAAAGTTCTCATTTTTTCAAAAGTGATCCTAATATTTTTCAAATTAACAAAAGTAATATAATTTTTTTATGAAATTATTTATTATTTCTTCGAAGGAATACAAAACAACGAGTGTACAAGTAACATGTCCTAGAGGGGCGGTAGTATATTTTTTATACGGTGTCTTAAAAATCAAGAAATAAATGAAAATTGCCGCTTGATATTATTATATACCTTCTCTCATATATTAACATTATTAATTTTTATCAGATGAACTTTAACCAGAATTTAATTTTTTTAGATACTGCACCTCAAATTGTTAATCTATCTAAGTTTTGCTACCTGTGTTCGTCTTGTTATGAATATTTGTAATAAAATGTCATTTGCTATTATCCCCCGTACTAGACTGATTTCGCCGTCACACCATTCTGGTATGAATATTATTCTAACAATATTAAGGATCTTCCTCTCTCTCAATCGTCTTTTGTTAAATTCAACATAATTGCTTCGATATATTATTTTATATCATTTCTTATTCTAATATCTTGATAATTTAAGTACAAATTGTTAATAAAAATTAAACATCTTGAAAATGAAACCAGAATTCTCTGATCCTATACTCGATGGCTTTTTATATTTAAATTATTCATCATGCCTTAATGATTATAAATCTTTCATAAATCTCATCGTAAATATAAATTATTTTCCAATACACCTATGTTCAATCAAAACATTTTCTTTTTTTTATAGTGTTAAAAATCTATGATTTTTCAATAATTTATGTAATAAACAAATGTATAGATTTTGACTTCAATAACTGATGACATTTAACATTTGTTGACAGTTATTTTTTTTTATCTTTATAATAAAAGTATAAATGACATTTAAAATGCTTTATGAAACATTGTATCTAAAGTTTGTAATTTATATTGACAGATAAAGCTCAATAGAAAATATTATTAAAAAAAATACTGAAATTGAGAAGCTATTCTAAATCTGTATCCGTCCATTTTTCAAAAAACAAGGTACAAGATCACCTTTAAAGATGGGCTTGGCACGTAACGTCAGTATCTCTTTTTCCCAAAAATTAGATGAAGATTCATTTTAAATAGCGTTATCAGTTGTATATCAAGAAGAATGCAATATGAAAAGTTTTTCCTTTTCTCACGAAATTCTGTTTCATTTGTTACACAAACAGTTTGTTTGTGTTTTGGACTTTTATAAAGTTCTTCAGAACATGTAGAATTATGATATCCAAATAGTTCATTTAGAATATAGATTTATTGTTAACCAGAAGTCAATCAACGTCATCTCGTCACAGCAACAGCACAAGCAATTACATAACACATCAATCAATAACTCCCGAGACTAACCCAGAGATGGCGCTCGTAGTAAACCAGTAACCAGGTCTTTCTAGAGTACTAACCTTTGCTTGAAACGTGTCAAAATTTTAAGTCGATCGGACCAGAAACAGCTGAGTTATCGAGGTTGGAGTAAAGTCGTTTTGTAGTTTGTTTAAAAAATGGAAAAAAACCGAGTTTCGTGTTCTGATAAAACATTGTTTTTTAATGGGTAAAAACACCGTGCAAGCGAAACAATGGATTGAAAAATGTTACCCGGACTCTTGTCCATCAAAAGCAACGATTTGTCGGTGGTTTGCCGAGTTTAAACGTGGTCGTACCGACACAAATGACGCGGAACGCTCGGGTAGACCTGTGGAAGCCGTTACACCGGAAAATGTGAGTGAAGGGACAAAAATTATAATGAAAGATCGTAAAGTGAAGCTCCGTGAGATTGCTGAGATGACACAGATATCATATGGAAGTGTATTTACTGAAAAAGGTTTTTTGAAGTGAAGTGAAAAAGGTTTTTTCCAAGTGGGTGCCGCGATTGCTTTCGATGGAACAAAAACAGCAACGAGTCGATGATTCAGAAAGCTGTTTATCGCTATTTACTCGCAACAAAAAAGATTTCTTGCGAAAAAAAAAAAGATTTGGAAAAGCGTTGGAATGATTGTATCACCCTAAAAGGTGATTAACAAAAGGTGTTATGTTGATGAATAAAAAAAAATTTTGCAAAAAAAAATGTTGTTTTCAATATTAGCCTCGGGAGTTATTGATTGATGTGTTAACAATCACAATCTAGACAGTTACAGTTAACATGAAATACACAGTTACAGTTTTCATGACATCCCCCCTTTAAATTATTAATCATACAACATAGCCATTTAAATAAGATGGTGGTTTACGAACACGGTTACTTCTTCTTTGGACATTGCAATCCGACTCATTACATTGCATATAAAACTACTTCTGAATCGGAAAGGAAAGTACTTATATCATTGGGATCTGTTTCTATATGAAAGGATGTGTTTGTTTTTCTGTTATGTTTTCTATTACATCTTAAGATTTTACCAGACTGATTTTTAACAAAATATGACCGAGGATGCAGTTTGTGCTTTGAGACTATTTTAGCTGATTCCCAAGTTTTGTTTTTAAAATTTAATATTCTGACATTCTCTCCTTGCTTAAGCTCAGGCAACGGATGAGCAGTTTTGTCATAATATAACTTTTGGATGTTTTGCCTTTCAATCAACTTTTCTCGAATGTTGTTAAATAATTCAGCATTTAATAATTTATTTGAGATTGGCAATTTAGTTTTTAATATACGATTAAACATCATTTGAGCTGGAGATAGGTCAAGACTTGAAATAGGAGTATTTCTGTACTCCATTAATCCTACCAAATAATCTCTTTTATCTTCCTTTGCCTTTCTCATAATGCCTTTTACAATTCCTACTGCTCTTTCAACCATTCCATTACTTGGGTAGTAGTGAGGACTAATGAATGCATAATTAAAAATAGTTGTAAAATATATCAAAGAGGGCTGGCCTAAATCTTACAAAAGTGTAGACAATAATGTAAAGACATATTATAAAATGAAAAATAATCTATATATTCAAGAAGGATTGTTATTTAGCAATGAAAAACTAATTGTACCTTATAGTTTGAGAAAAGATATGTTAAAACTAATTCATGAAGCTCATTTTGGGATTGAAAAATGTAAGAAAAGAGCTAGAGAAATTATGTATTGGCCAGGGATGAACTCAGACATAGAAACTGTAATATCAGAGTGTGTAATATATGAAAAATTTAAAAAAGCTAATAGTAAAGAGCCATTAAAACCACACTCCTGACACCATGTTTGTGTTTTGGACTTTTATAATGTTCTTCAGAACATGTAGAATTATGATATCCAAATAGTTCATTTAGAATATAGATTTATTGTTAACCAGAAGTCAATCAACGTCATCTCGACACAGCAACAACACAAGCAATTACATAACAATCACAATCTAGACAGTTACATTTAACATGAAATACGCAGTTACAGTTATCATGACACAGTTCACCAAATTCGATACCTAAATTTAGCGCACTTTTACAGTTTATAATTTCGGGAAAATGGAAGAGAACTTATTCTGATTTCAAATCATGTGTTACAGATTAAAAATGACAGCCAATATTTGTCTTTCTGGTCGTGATGTATCAAAATATACATCAGGGTTGGCCAACATTTTGCATACCATGAGCCAATTTTTCGACAGACGAGTTCAGATGCACCAAATAACCTGAGAATATTTTATATCGTCTTACATTCATTGTTAGGGTTTGGTAAACAGATATCAGGTACTGCAGTTCAGCGCGGGTGATGCACTTTAAATCGGATCGAGGTCCCAAATCTTCCGGTGGCTTAGTTTCATCAGATGAATCTTCTCAAAATTTTGTGGTAATTTTTCCCCCTTAATTTCAAAATGTACAAAGATGCTCACAACCACTATTTTCCTGTTCTATTCACGTCAAAATGTTAAAAAACAACATTTTCTTTACTTCATTTTAAATATTATATTTTGTTATTTTGAACATTACTGTAACTATTTACTTGATACAGACGAACTTGATTGTAGAATTTATTGAAATAGAATGTTATATTAAAAGTAATTTTATTTTAATGCCCCATAAATATTTTTGAAGTCGTGATTCTTATTTTCCTCTTTAATTATGATATAAAATGGTTATTTCACCGGTTCCAAGTTTGGGTCATGATTGTCTTCGCATGTATAAAGGTTTGATTGTCAATACTATTTCGAAGAAATTAAAATAAGCTTTTTTATAAATTCTAACTTCTTCCAGTAATTTAATTAATATTGTTCATTCACGGAATAATTTTTGGTTATAAGAACATGTAGTTATCCATGTAGTTCTGATTTTTTTTTAATCATGATTATTTAGAATAATTCTCAACTAACTTCAAAGTTCGGTATATTATTAGCTAGAAAAAGCTGAAATGTAAATATTATTTTCACATCATTTTAAAAAAAGTTTTTTCAAGTATCCTAGCTCTCTTTCATGTAATAACATAAGTAATCTATTAATATAAATAACAGTTTTTGATATTATGTTTCACAAAGAATCCTGTATTTAAATCACAATTAACTAAAATAGCGTTCAAGTAACTTAAATTACTGATCCTCATTTTTTGTGGTACAACAGAATAGGGCCAATTGTAAAATGTATTGGAAAATTGTTCAAAAATATACTTCTTTGCGAATGTTTTATGTATAGTATTTTCTTATTTAAAATCTTTACTAAATTTAAGAACCATTATTGCTAATTAAGATGTTATTGATACAACTTTCTTGAATTTTGAATAACAATATCTAGAATATCATACAAATAAATTCGTTTGGATCTCATTAGCATAGTTTAGTTCTAAATACTTCTTTAAAGGCAATCATATTATATAATACATAAAATTTAAGAAAAAACTCTGAGTAATATATTGTAAAGAACAGAGTCCTTTAATGCAGACATCTGTTGTTTTTTTTTTCAACGTAGAGCAATATTTTATGATTTGTATTTTTATTAACTTTTTTGTTTCTGTTTACGCACTTTCAACTCAATATTTTAATTTCATATATGTGCTCTGATACTTTAACATTTTTATGTGTATAAAGAGAGAGCTATTAATTTTGTTTTAAAGAAATTATTGAATGTCGCTGCCAAAGAGCCTACAACAATATAGAATTCTCAACATTAAAAAAAATGTATTTAGTTGCCTTTATTATAAAAGTACTGAAATTGAATACTACAGTATGAGCATTACGCGGAATATTTTGTCAGCTCCTTTAAACTCTCTGTAGTTGAAAATTAAATGTTAGATATTTTCAGCTTACATTTAAGAAAATTGGCTAAAATTGTGCGAATATTAGTATATAGATTATTTATCAAAATACTAACGTAGAATTCTTTTAAGAGCAAGTTGAAATTAGAGTTGATTGTGTATGAAGACTAATTAAACGTGCACAGATCAAATCGAATACGATTCATCAATATTAAAAATTTGTATTGTTATACTTAACGTTAAATATTCCTCTCTCTCGTAATTCTTATACAGAAATACTTAAATACCAAAACTTTTTCGTAAGAATATTCTTTTAAAAAGAAGTTATCCAATACTGAACTAAGGAAATTATCACTTTTTAATTAAAACATTTGCTTTGCATTTTAAGGACTGAATAGATCAGTATAAATCTATAAGTATTCATTGAAATTGTACGTAAATTATTTTTTTTTCTTTCATTTAAGTGGAATGTTTTCCTTTCATTTTTCAAATTTTTTAAAATTTCCCTTTCATTTTATTATAAAATTGATGAAAAATAATTTAAATAATATTTTTTTCATTATACATGGATTTAAATAATATAATTTTTATTAAATTCGGTATTTTATATATTTCCTGTTGAAAGGAACATAAAGGTAGTTTCTACAGTTTTTGGAATTTAAATTTGTGAATTCTTCAGTTTTTTTTAAGTTAAAAGTTAGGTATAATGTAACAAATTTTTTTCGGGGAGAGGGGTATTCTAAATAATAAAGAATTGTAATACAGGCAGTATGTAATTAAATGATTTAAATGAATATTGTGTTTCGTAGGAAATACAAAATGTACTAAATAAGGAAGTTCTTAAAATTATTAGTTTTCTTATACTTTTTGCTATAAATAGTATTACTTACCAATGTATTTATTTAATATATTTATTTTTAAATATTGATTAAATCAGTTTATATATTTGAAATAAGCCAGTATGCATTTCAATTATTGATTTTAAGCCATTCACATTTTTTTCAATAATCATTATCCTTTCAAGAAGAATCCAGGCTTGTGGTGCGACTAGGTTCACATCCAGGAAGAGATAAAGAAACCGAAGCTGTCAAAGAGATGCTAATTTTCACATCGCGTTCGAAAAAGTCGCCAATTTCAGCTAGAGATTTGCTTAGCTCTGTAACCCTGCAAACTGCCCTCATCACGTGGCTTTTCCCTCTCCTCCTTGAGAGCAATCGTCGCAACTTAAAAAGAGGGCAATGGGCTAAATTCATGTGACGTCAAGATCACATGATATAGAGAGCACGTGTATCCCGCCAAACATAAACATCACTGTTGTGCAAGTGTTAACTGCTTTTTTTACTACTTGAGCTTGTTACTACTGCTACAAAAAATGTCATATTGTGTAGCATATGGATGCAACAATAAAAAAGACAGGAAAGACTGTAGAACTAAATCGTTCTTCGGTTTTCCTTTAAAAAATTTATCTCTCGTCAAAACGGGTGAAAATGCTACGACGTGATAATTTTCAGCCATCGCCATACTCGAAAATATGCTCGGATCACTTCGACGAAAGTTGTTTTGAATACCAGCCGTTTACTAATCGTAGACAGCTGAAGCCGGGCTCCATACCAACTATTTTTGTATTTTCCAAAGCTACATCTTCTAGAAGAGTACTGGATAGATGCCTGCCAACAACCTCTACAGAAACGTAAGTATTTCAAAGAAAATATTTTTCACTTACCATAACTTTTATAATAAAAACATACAGTCAAGTGTAAATATGTTAATTGACTGAAGTTTTAGTTCTTAAAAATTTATTTAGCATTATGCTGTAGAATAAAGTTATGACCTTTGAAAGTTAGTGTATTTAAATTGAGTTAGAATGCTAATTTATCATTAATATAGGCTATATATATTTTATGATTAGTATAGATTACAAGGAGCTCACAAGGAGGAGAGGGGAAAGACACGTGGGAAGGGCAGTTTGCAGGGTTACGGAGCCAAACATTGCTCTCACCAATTTAAATCGTATTTTAATGAAATCGTATCGTATTCATTCGAATACGATACGATTTCATTTCGTCTCTGGATGTGAACCAAGTCGTCCCGAACGCATGGATACTTATTCCAAAGTATATCAGATTACTGAAAAAAAAATTAGCAATTTTTTTTTAAATCAGGAATTTAAATACACATGTTGCAGGTGTATTTAAAATAAATAAATAAACTGATTTAATCAATCTTTTTCTTTTTTTAAATAGAGGCACTGATAAGTGATACGACTAGAGCCAAACGCATTAAAAAAGTAATAATCTGAAATATTTGTTTAAATTGTAAATTTCGTATTTCTTACGAAAAACGGAAATTCTAATACTTAATTTTAAATTTACTATTAACAAATATTTAAATATACGTTTTTTTTCCCCCATTTGAATACATAACTTGTTTTGATCGTTACTAAATCAGACGTCAGTTAAAACTTAAATAAATCGTTTCGGGATCTCTCTCACTAAAATACTTATTTTATTAATAAATCATAATGAAAGTTTTAAGGACAGCGATCATACTAATAAATTTCTTTTCGTAAGGGATAAGTAAAATATTGGATTTGAGAAACGTTAACCATTGTTTTTACCTATAAAATAAATATTTGTTACATTGATTTAATGCGTAGAAAATTTTTAAAAAAATTATTTATATTTTATAGCGAAATATAAATACTTCCAAATAATAAAACACATGCTCCAAAAAAATTGGAAGTACATATAACACAAAAGGTAACATAGATTAATATATTATATTAAATTTCCAAATGTTGTATTATTATTAAATGTATCTTGTACTCGAACGCAAGGTCATATAATGAATTCTAGCCCCTTTCTAGTTATATATGCAGTTAAATGTCCTTTCCCCACTCAATTCATTGTTAACATTACGCTAAATTGCACAACAATAATAAAAAAAAACTGCTTTCAAATAGATGTCATTTATCCAAATGTAATTATTCCTATTTACGTGTATATTCTTACTTTTTTTTTAATGAGTGATTAAAATTTATTTTTGTAAAGCATGTCAGTTATATTTTATCAGTTTGTACTCTTAAATGATAATTTAGTATTCAATTTATTACAACTTTAGACAATTTAAAAGATTTTATAAATGGTTTTAATTACATATTGCCTACATTACAGTTTTTGATTATTTGAAATAAAAACCTGAAAAATTGTAAGTTATATGCCTAATTTTTAACAAACCTTTTTTTTTAAAAAAAAAGAAGACGAAGGGGAAAAAAAGCTGAAAAATTTACAAATTAAAATTGAAAAAACTGCAGATTCTACCATATTGTTCATTTTCTACAGGAAATATATAAATTACCGAATTCAACATAAATTATATTACTCAAAAATGCATCTATAATAAAAAAAAAATCTTTTTTTTTTAAACATATAAATGTTTTTCAATCGTAAAATGTTTTAAATGAAATGAAAGCTTTTCGCTGATATGAAAGAAGCAATAAATTATACAATTTCAAGGAACATTTTATTCTTATACTAATCTATTAATACAAAGCCCGCGTTTTAACTGAAATGGAAAGTAATGATTTTTTTCTTGATGAAAATTGTGTAATTTTTTTAAAATAATTATTAAATCAAAAGCAGATGAAGCTTGGGTCAAATTAAACGATTTGAATGTTTAAGAGATTATTGTTCATTAATTGTATGCATTAACAGAAATTATACGGGTAGACATTTTTCAGAAGATATTTCCTACAACATACAAAAAGTCTTCTGCTAAAATATTTCTTTCTTCATAACATTTATATATATATACGGTAAATATTTAACGTAAGTTATAACAATGTAAAATTTTAATATTGATGCATCTTATTCAATTTGATAATTTCCATGATTAATTGGTCTTCATACACACTCAAATCCAATTTCAATCCGTACTCAAAAGGATATCACACCATTTTTTTTAAATGCTTGAAAATCCCTTATTATACTGATGCGACATCCTTTGATTTTAAACAGTTTTTTTTATCTAAACTCTAAGACTACAGCACTCTGTGAGCGAGCTCAGTGAAGAAGAGGGGCAAAATATATTCCTCGAAATATCCGTAGAGTAGAATTCAATTTTAGCAGTTTTGTACTAAATGACACAACAGGAACTTTTTTAATAATTAGGATTCTGTATCGTTTCTCTCCAATAAAATTAATAATTCCCACTATATATGTATAAATAATTTATTGTGTATCATAGCACATATCTGAAATAAAATGAATCAATTGAATCTGCGTACACAAAAAAGTCGGTAAAAGTAATAAAATATTGTTCTATGCAATGTATTACAAAGAACAAATTTCACCACCAAAGGGAATCTGTTTTTTCAAAGTAATACATAGAATTGTCTGGAACGCTTACAAGCAATTCATGAAATAAAAGTCCATTTACAGGAATTAGCACGGATTTTGTTATTTTACATAAACACACATTATATTAAAAGCTGTATAAAATCGTATTATTTAAATTTCGGAAAAAATTGGTCTTAAATTATTATATCTACAAAACGCAATTTTTTAGAAAATTTATCAGAAAATATTAGTTTCTTAAGCTTGCATAAAAAATAATTCAGAAAGGATAGAAAACTATTTTGAAACAGTATTCTACTTATCTTTATATCAAAACTCCTTTATATTCTAATTCTGATACTTTAAATATTCATCAAAGCTTAATTACAACAGAAAACACTCTATATATAAGCGCGAATTTTTTTTTTTTGTAGAAATACTCAAATAACAGCTCTAAAATATGGAAACATTATTTTTAAACAAAATTAAAGGCTATACATAAATAAAGCGAGTCCTGCAAAAATCTAGTGAAACATTTCCTGTTGAATGAGTACTGAATTTACTTGACTGTTCAAAATTCAGCAAAAAAAAAAAATCTTTAAAACATCAATATAGTAAAAAATACATTTATATAGCACTTTATTTGTATTATTAGGGTTGTATTTCCCGACTTTTTTATAATAGCACATTTTTTGAAACTATAATACGCTACTTGTTTCTTAAAAGTATTTTTTTTTTAGAAAAAAAAATTGTACGGACATTAAATTAAATTCATGATTAAACTTAAATGCATAATTTATGAAAGTCATTTAAAATGCAATAAATCCAATGTAAAGCAAGAAATGTATCCGAAACATTTTGTTTTGCTTAGAATACTGAGATGTAAAAAAAAAAAAAAAAAAAAAAAGCGTTCATAATTTATTATATTTCCCATTACAAACAATTAGTGAGTCAAGCATTTTATGTCAATTAATATGTCCAGAATATTCATTGCGTAAAGTCATTCCCGAGGCTATTCATTTATACATTTAAGACTGCATCCACAATCAAATGACTAAGGGCGTGTATTCGATCTCAACAGAAAAAGAAGGATACAAAACTGGGTGCAGACTCTTTAGAAAACACAAAATGTGAAAGAAAAAAAAAAGCTACGATTTTTTTAGGTAACCAAATGTTTTCAACCAGACCGGACATAAAAGCCTGAAAGTGTAAAAGAATCCCAGAAAACTTTTTTCTACTACAAGTGACCCGAACACTATGTTCAGTGCAATTTCGATTTCCCCATGTTTATAGATGTCATAAACCACAGTCTTCAACATGGGTTCCCTAGGGTTCTCTGGAACTTTGACAGGGCTCCGCAAAAGATATCTATTTGCTTAATCAAAGCGCCGAAATATTACTGAAATTTTAATTTTTTATAAAAGTTTGGATTCCTAAAGGAAGTTTGCTAGTAATAATAAATATATGAAATATTTCATGAATAAAATAAAATCTTAAATTTTGTAAAAATCATGAGCTTCAGATAATCAAGACGCATTATGTCACATATTATTGTCCATTATTTGGATTAGGTGAAGAATCGCCCATTTATTTCACTTTTTTCAAGGTATAAAGTAAAATTAATGTCACTCCTTTTAAAAGTTGAAATTTTGGGGAGATTGCATTTTGATAGATAATATTTAACGTTTTCCTAATTTGCATAGCATTTTAGTAGACGGAAGGCTAATCCCAATAAAAATGTAAAAATTAGTTTCATTCAACATTTATTAGATCCGCAAAAAAAAAAAAAAAAAAAAAAAACATATCTTGAATATTTCTCTGTTCAAAAAGAAAAATTTTCTTGGATCTAAAACTCTTTTCAACACTGTGACACCTCCGAACTCCCAATAAAAGAAAGAGAACAATAAATGAATATATCGACCGACACTCAATTGAAACTAAATTATAGTCAAGTCGATATAATGCATCTTTCGATTGACATTAGAAAAGAAAATTGCGAAAGGGCTGTGAAACATTTAATGTCATGTGCTTCAACTTATGTATGTGAAGAAAATCTTTCTCTATATACGCTGCTACAAAGTACAGAAACAGAATGGGTGCATAAGATGACATTAGGTTCATTATAGATTTCTACGATTATTCCAGAAGTAAAAATACTTTGCAATAAAAAAAAAAAAAACAGTCACAGCCAAGCCATTCAAACTTTTTTTTCTTTCTTTCCTTTTTTTTTTTATTTAAATTTAATATGATTTAAAATATTGTTGCTTTTGATCATTATTCAAAAAATATGTTTTAGAACCCCCCCCCCCCCTCCAAAAAAATCATTAGCTACTTTACCATTCGTCATCTTACTAAGACGTTTCTATTGTGATAAAATGGGGATGTAATAATAATTTTGTAAATTTGAGTACGATAAAGTTGTGATATTCTATTCTTTCTTCCGTTTGATCAAGGGTCTCCCTCGAAAAAATCGTAAGCTCAAAGGGTTTCCAAGGTTCAATATCACTGTCAAAAACATTAGAAACATGCATCTCCTTTCTCACAAAACCGTCGTGGGTGTCCATCTTATAATGATATTCCCAAGCAGCAATTGTTATATAGAGAAATAGTATTTCGTTTTGCTTTGAGACTGAGTGCTATTTTGTTTCCTAACTACATATATTAGAAATTGTTTTATTAACCAATTTCTTAAAAGGGGAAATATTATTCTAAGAACTGAATTGACATATTTATATTTCTTTCTTCGCTTTTTTTATCACATAAAAACTTGCCTATCTGAATTTAAGCAATATTTTGCTATCTAATGCGCTGAAGTCCTGTTATTGAAACTTGTAAACAAAAAAGGAGCAATGAAGTTCATCCCAAATAACTATTTTAAGCAGAAAATCTACAAATTACAAACATAGGAGCTTGCAATTATTAATTATTTGGGAAAAGAACAATCAGCCATGAAAACGAATGTTTTATCCAGGATATAAATAAGTATAATGAAATGCACATGCGATTTTTTTTCTGAATGATTCTTCTCGACTCTCATATGTGGTATTCATAATTTTGTCTTTGATCAGTTTATCATTTGTTTATGTGAGTATTCTTCAAAAACTTTACAGAAATGTAAATTTTATATTTCTTATAAGTAAATTTTTTTAAAGAAATATAAATAAATAAAAAATTATGTTTTCGTGTCAAATATTTTAACTCAAATTTACTTCATAAAAAGGCTGATGAAGTTATTTATTCAAAAAAGAAAGAAAGAAAGATATGAGTTTTTGTTTCAGATTTTAGTTAGCATTTAGATGTGAAACTGTAAAATGAATTATGGTACTGCACAAAAATCCGAATAAAATTCTACTATTCTAGACAAACAATTTCATTATTAATTTTCACGGAGTTAAATTCGTGCCACCAGATGTCTATGAAATAAGCATTGCAAACGAAATGAAATTACATTAAAAGCACGTGTTTATTTGAAACAATAAAAAATACCCTGCGAAATAAGTGTAATAATGTGCGCAAAATTATTTTTTTAATATTCGAATAAATTTTGAATTACAAACATCATTTTAATATTTTTAACAAATTAATAGGCTCTTCGTCATATAATTTCATTGTCAAAACTTTTATTGGAATTTTCTATCATTTATTTTTACATTGAATTATTTGAGTTTATTCCTTCCTCTTTACTTTTGCAAATATGAATCTCAGAATTACGTAATAAGAACTCACTTATTAAATAGTCTTTGAAACTACAGAGGTTAATGTAATTAATTAATTTTAACTTAAATATAACAAAAGTTGCTTCATTGGGGTATTTTTTACACTGTTAACATTTCTTGTTTTTTTAAAATTTAAAAAAAAAAAAAAAAAAAAAAAAAAAAGAAAAGCTACGAATTATTGTTGCTTCTTTTCCCAAAAATTTATTAGAAAAATTGAAACATTGCTTAAAATAAAGTATATTTATTTTGCAGTTAAAAAACAATAAACAAATTTTACTTTAACTTTTAGCTACATTTAAATTTTAAGGATTAATTTTTAGTAAGACTTACCCATAGTGCTGATACTTTTTAATTGCTAAAGTCCAAGGTGAATGTAGCTATCAGCAAATTTACTTAATTTACAAAGTAAATTCATGCAAATGTGTATTTTAAGCATATTATGTTTTGTTTATAAGTATTGTGATCATGCATATAAAATATACACACACTCAAAACTTTTACCAAACATTTACTGTACATACGTACCCCCTTAAATGTTTCTTCTCTGTTTAGCTTTTTTTCGATACAGCGGCTCTCTTCAACAACAATTCCAAAAGTTAAAACGTTTTAATAACTAGCCAGAGAAAGACGCTTCTTTTAGCCTATTTGGCAGAGGCGAAGCAAAATGCGAGCGGTCAACTTTATTCTGATTCACTTGTTCAGGGTTCGAAACAGCCGCTGCTACTCCAACAACAATTCTCTCCTACTCCATGGGTCGAAAATTACTCCAACACCGAAGTTGTGACCAAGGACTTAAACACTAGATGTCAGCACAGTCTTAGAACTACTAGTTGCATAGATCCCCGGTGCAAAATACATGCCTTTATGTGTTTAAGACAAATGCACATGAATCATAATTAGTGGAAAATTGGCTACAGCGCACATGTTGATGAGATCCACCTCTTACTTAGAGACAGTTGATGACGTCAAATGGAAATTGTTCCAAGCAAAACTCAATACAACAGGGAGGGGATGTATATCAATTGCAAAAATGGCTGCAAAAGTGACCTTCTCTACCAATACCAATGTTTATCTTCGCATCATCACGATGATACAGGATAGGGAGTATACAGCGGCTTTCTCCAAAAACAACAACAGAAGTTGAAAGACCTTAATGGCTAACCCGAAGAAGATGTCTCTTTTAGCCTAGTTGGTAGAGGCGCAGCAAAATGTGACCGGTCAACTTTTTTCGGATCCCCTGGTTCAGGGTTCGAAACAGCCGCTGGCACTCCAACAACTCTCTCCTCCTTAACGGGTCAAAAATCACTCAGCCGCCGAATCGATATGGTCAATGGGTTCACATAATAAATAAATTAATAATAAGATAATTCGAGATAAAAACCAACGTTTTTAAAAACAACGTTTTTATATAGTGGCAAAATTTATTAAGAAAGATTATTGAAATATTAGTTAAAACTGGTCGCAAATATCTAAATATTGCATTGTTAGGCAAGTAAGAACGGTTCCCGAAATTTCAGAACTCTAGCTTGATGGGAAGTTGGTTAATTTAACGATAGAAAATTTGATGACACACACACACACACACACAGAAACACGAACCAAGTGAAATACATAAAAACGTTAAAAGTAACTAAAATTAATTAATTAATTCTGTAAATTAAATGGTTGGAATGCAGTTTAACCCAATCACTCTTGGCGACAAGAATTATTTGGCAGTATTTTGCCAAATGTGGCTACCCTGGTCCGTTTTACGGACTTAACGTTCAGCCAAACAAAAAAATCGCCAAGTTTGATGCCAATTTTTGAAATCGCGCCAAGTGGTTGGGATAAACTGCATTATTGAAGAAAATACTAGCTAAAACTTGTCGCAAATGTCCAAATATCGTATTGTTAGGCTAGTGAGAACGATTCCCAAGGTTTCAGATTTCTAGCTTGATGGGAAGTTGGTTAAATTAACGATCGAAAATTTGATGACACACACACACACACCAAGTGAAATTCAGAAAAACGTTTTAACTTATAAGAAAAACGACGAATAGCAAGACGATATCGAATCAGAATTAATCGAAAAGCTCTAACTATTTCTGTCTGTGATGTGAACTTAATTAATGAACATTAGTGTCTGAATGTGAACTTAAATTTATTTAAATGCTGAAGGCACAAAAAGACATTTCTAAGCAATTTAACACCATTTGCTAATTTAAATAGAAAAAAAAAAGGACAATATTTCATATTTTGATTTCTTAAGCAGAAGTCATAACAGAACGCTTTTAGTATCACAAATTTGAGTATAGAAAAAAATAATGCAGAATTTATTTTATTATGTTTATATTTATTTTTATTATGTTTATTTTTCTTCAGTTATTTTTAATTCCCTTCAAAGTATTTTTATTAGGTATTAGAAGTTATTTTAATAATTGTTTTAGTCTTATCAAATTTTGTGGTGGCATAATTTTTACATGTTGCTCCATTTATTCATTAAATAAATTTACAGGTATTAAAATAAAATTCATATCAAGAAGTAGAAAATTTGATTACAATTGTTTCTTTTATAAGTATTGTAAACTATAAACTTTTCTTACTTTTATACGAATTGTTTTTTTGCATGAAAATTGTAACAACTAAAATTGTTTTCTTTACAAACAATTTCTTTTAACCTATTTTTTCTAAATCACTTGCGCAAATAATAGTCATTGTAATCCAACAGATTCAAAATCCTAAAAATTCAAATTGATACTTTAGTAAATAAAGGTATATTTGTAATTGGTTTCGTTCCAAAAATGTAATATATAAGAATTTATTTCAAAATTTTCTTATTTATCGTATATGAATGTTATACGATTAGCATTACAATAAGAGAATATATATATATTTCATAAATAATAATAATAAATAATTTAATGCAGCTTTTAAAATGGGAACAATAAAGCAGCCCAGTAGTTAAAGATCTGAATTTCCAGCTAACGATGGCCAAAAACAATCACGAGGAACACAAGCACTCCATAGGTTCAAGGTATCATTTTCTTCACCTGATATTAGTTCAGAATTACGTTAATAAAGTCCGTTACGAGACGATACAAACAAACATATTGAACAATCTATGCTTGAATGTATCGTATATTTTCTAATGAATCATATATAAAATAGGGGGAGGGAAACCTATAATTTACTGAATTAAAAACCTGTATATGAAAGCAATATTTTTAATTGCTTCTCATATCTTAATCTTAACATTGATCAAAAAGCAAAGAAATCAGCCTTGAATAATATACATATTTATAATTTTAATTCTATAAGAGATTTTGTCTGCACAATGGGAAGCTAACAATGCAATTTAATTGAACCAAGTTCTTGTCAAACCAGCTAAAATTGTTATTATAGGAAAAATGAAACTATTTTATTAGGCATCTTTACTAAGTGTTGATTATGGAATCTGTCCAATGTAGATGAAAACTTAACTTCAATGAAGTTAATGAGTTATTGGGATGAATAAAGATGAAGAATTTAAAAAAAAAAAGTTTCATTCAATTTCTTCACAACAAAAAAGTATCAAATATTCTAGTAACTAGTAAAAGTCTCAGATATCAAATAGTCTAATATTAGAAAAAAATTATTCAATTGAAGGAAAATATATTAAATATATTAACATACCTATATAATTATGAGAGGAGAATAACGTTTTAGAAATAAAATCAAAATAGAATTTTTTTTTCCTCGGAAAATTCGTTACAATTATTCTTTTCCCTCAACGTAAACCTAGGCTTGATTCTTATTGTGATTAAATTTTAAGGAACTAAGTTATTTAATTTAAACTCAGAAAAATGAGTAAAAATATTAATTAACACATCGATCAATAACTCCCGAGTCTAACATTGAAAACAAAATTTTTTTTGCAAAATTTTTTTTTATTCATCAACATAACACCTTTTGTTAATCACCTTTTAGGGTGATACAATCGTTCCAACGATTTTCCCAAACCTTGCTCCCCCCCCCCCCCTTTTTTTTTCGCAAGAAATCTTTTTTGTTGCGAGTAAATAGCGATAAACAGCTTTCTGAATCATCGACTCGTTGCTGTTTTTGTCCCATCGAAAGCAATCGCGGCACCCACTTGGAAAAAACCTTTTTCACTTCACTTCAAAAAACCTTTTTCCTGGTCCGATCGACTTAAAATTTTGACACGTTTCAAGCAAAGGTTAGTACTCTAGAAAGACCTGGTTACTGGTTTACTACGAGCGCCATCTCTGGGTTAGTCTCGGGAGTTATTGATCGATGTGTTACTACACTACTACAACAATTAAACCACACTGATAACAATTTAAATTGTCATCTTAAAATATATTTAAGCGAAACGTCTTTATTACTATCACATCGAATTCTCTCTCTTTTTATTTTATAGCGGTGAAAAAATGATACATTATACTTATTACTCTGTTTTGCATCATTGTAACAATTCCCTCTACATTATTTCCACTCCAAATAAATTATTCAAATAAAAAAATAAAAAAAAGAAGAAGGAAAAAAAAAAAAAAAAAAAAAAACCCATTGAAATAAAAATTTCCAAAGATTATACGGATGTTGTAATATAACTATAATTTATTATCGTCTTTCTTAGAAGAAATACGAGTTATAAATTTTTCGTAATTTTAAGACATGATCATAAGACGAGGACGATACGTGAGCTGGCACACCACTCTCCTAGTTTCTCACATCACACAAGCTATGAGTACCTAGACCAATTGGCACCTATCCATTATATCGTGGGTGTTTAGCACAATCAAGATTCGATCACTCGGCTGAACTAAAATATTACTAGTCATGAGCTTGCAAACATGACGCGGACACTATTACAATGCAATACGATAACATTATAATCCTCGCAATATGTTTTATTCAAGTAATGATATTCACATAAATTAGCACTGAAATTTTTTGTATGAGTGCATTAAATTTGTTATCCTTATTCTGCAATGAATTTGAAAACATTCAATATATTTCATTCTGTTTCCTACAAAAGCTTCGTTTTTCTCTCATAACGGTTTTCAGAATTTTAATTGATTTTTCTTAAGAACATTTTGAACTTCTCAGATTAGCAAGGATATCAATAAAAATTAAAACCTTAAAAAAGTATAAACCTTTTAAGAATGCTGAATGGGGCTTTTTCCTCAGCAGTTTGAAAAAGACTTGTTCACCTTCAGTTATGATTTTAAGAAACTCAATTATTATATGCATTAAACTATATAAGAAATATATGCAATGTTTTTTATTCTTAATCTAAAGAAAAGGTTTAAAGGTATAAACAATCTTGCAATTTTGACGATGATTCATACTATTTAACAACTGACCCAATTATACGACCCAGGTTTCAAAACAAACAGTAATCAAATCTGAATGAAAGAAAAGGGGAAAAAACATGAGTTTCAATTCTGGCGGTATATAAATAAAGAATTCGAAAGAATCCGATTACCCTCTCTCTCGATACCAATACATCCACAAAAAACCTCTTGCTCATTTCAGTAATTATTAAGATATAATTTAGCTGGTGTATTTTATAAATACTTTTAGAAAAAGCAGCTGCTACAAAAGTCCCCTAAGGACTGCTCCTCTCTTTCTCTTTTTTACAGAAATCAGATTCGTAGTACTTTTTTAAACACCATGAATTGCCACAGATGTATAATATGTAGCGAACTACTCAAACTTTCTATAAGAATGACGTGATGGAAAATAAATCTATATCAAGTTACACCTCCAGAATATGAAACAATCATGAATCCAAATTGTATCTTCTGAACGCTTTCTAGGAAGCCCCCTCTCCTTTTTGTTTTCCCGTTGGCGTGGTGTGGAAGTTAGGCGAGAGAGGTGCCAGCTCAGGTGTCGTCCTCGTCACTTGACCATGGTTCAAATAAAAGTCCGTCGCCAATAGCCCTCGTGTTGCTTCTAACGTGACGTTAATAAAAACTGAACTAAAATTAAACTCATTTCTGTTTGTTGAAATTAAATGGAAATACTTTTTTTTTATTTGGGGGGCAAGACTTTTTTTTTTTTTTTTTTTTATAAATTAAAAAAAAACCACGATTATAAAAAAAAAAAAAAAAAAAAAATCATTTTTTTTTTTTTTTTTAAATAAAATGCAAAAAATTTTTTTTTTTTTTTGGGGGGAAACATTTTTTTTTTTTTTTTTGTATAAATTATAAAAATCGCAGCATTATGGTACTAAATAAAATAAAAAATAGATTTTTGTAGTCATAGGTTGGTTAGTAAAAATTTCTAATCATTAATGAAGTCCGTTAATGAATATTCCTTTACCATAACCTGTCATGCTATGAAACCAAAGTTGAGATTGGCAGAATTTACAACAACAAATGATTTCAGGTGATGGGGGGCTTGTATTTTAATATTACTCATTCAAAGAGTGCATTAAAAGTTCAAAAGTGTGAGACATATTACAAAAGAAATTTCTTATTTTGAATGAATTTGCCTTAAAAAATCAATTAAAGGAATTATACGAATAAAATTGCTAATGATAATTTCAGTGTGATTTGAAATACAATCTAGTAACTAAATCAAACTGAAAATTGCTGATATCATTCGCATTCTGGTTTCAAAATAGGACAAATAAATATTTTATTTCCATTTAAAAAAAATCCGAAATTATTTTTCTTGTAATTTATGCTAAAGTTTTGTAAAATCATAAAATCATATCATCAGCTGAATTGGCCAAAATTTTACCAGCAGCGCCTTTGTGAGCAATTCGGTAGATTAAATGCGATACGAAGTATTGTTTTAAATAATATTCATGGGTTGTTAATTTTCATTTTAATGAAAACAATTAAATTAGGCCATTTTTTAAAAAAATATTTGAAATGTGATTTGTGGTTTAAAGTATGGTAAGACTGATAACTTAAGTTTTTTTTAAAAAAAGCAATGCTTTTTGTCTTTGTAATTTTATCTCTCCCTCATATTTATTAATTAGGCATTTTTATTTCGAGAATAAGTTTCAAATAAACAAAATCATAATTTTTATAGCTCAATTATTATTTCAATTTATTCGAAGAATTTGTATTTATTAATCATCTAAAAGAGAAGAAAAAAGTATTAATACATCTTGTGCCCAGATGTATTGGTAAATGTTTAGTACAACAGCATGAGCTACTCTATTTTATAATAATTTAAGAAAGTTAGAAATTTGAAAAGATTTAAGAATAATAGTTATAAAATTTACTTCATAAAAGCTAAAGCATTGTATAATTTATTCTAAAACTCAAAGGAAATATAGTATTCGAATGATGTGATTAAAATTTCAATAAATCAATCATGGGCATAATTTTTTTTTTTTTTTTAAATTTTATAACAGAAACTTTGGTAATCCAGGAATATTTTTTATACTATTAATATATTGCAATTTGCAAAAGATTCTATTTAATACTCGTACATGAATAAAAATTCATTCATTTTTAAAGTATCCGTAAATATCAATAAAATTATATTCATAATATATACTCGTAATTTTAAGTTCTTATTAAAATTCACTTCCTATTTTTAATCAGCTAAAGTAAAAAATGTTTCACCTCGAAAGGAAATTCATTCAGATTTTAAGTAAAGAAAAAAAAAAAAAAATTAGAATTCAACGTTGTTTTTATATTTCAACACATATCTACGAGTTATAAATGCATAAAAAACGTTCAAAAGCTAAATTTGACAACTTCTCCTATATTCGAACCAATGAGAAGCAAGTAATTTTTCTCTGAGTGTACCGAGTAAAAAGCCCGAGGAAAGAGGAACCACACCTATTTCGCCCTTTCTTTAACGTTGCTCCACAATTCCTATCTTCAACAAGCTCCAATAAGAAATAAATAAAAAAAAACCCATGAAAAATAAATCAACTATCATTGCCAAACATTGATGCAAAATATCTTTTCGGTATATAATAAATACAATGTATTTACTTGTTATATATTTTCTTATTGTTTACTATTTTTCAACTTCTGAAATTGTTATTTTATGCTTCATTTTGTTAGTCCAATAAATTTTGAAACTTATTGAATTTCGCTTTGTATGATTTGTCTATTTTAGATTCGAAAACTGAACATTCTTTTCTTAGATTATAAAGTAAGTTTCCTTTAAATTTTCATATAAAAATAATTGACAGGAAACAATGCTCATAAGTGTTATTTGATTGAAACAAATTGCTAATTTCAAATATATCTTTGAAAGTGTGCATTTTGGTTCCTTATCAGCTGATTTTTTTTTTATTTTAATACTCTGGAGCATTTTATCATAAATCAAACATTCAACATTTTTAGATCAAATCTATTATTTTTTGGACATTTTAAACCTGAATTTTTTTTTATTATTCCGTGTTGATATATTTTGTAATTAAAAAATAATTGTAAAACACCACGTGATCACTTACTGCTGCCATTTTGGTTCATATTGTCGTCGTGTCTGAAAGTTGTGATAATTATTTCTCTCTCCTGTGAGGAAAGCTAATTATTGTAATTTGACACATCACATATTAAGTCCATATCATTCAACGTGCTTTGTTTTTACCCAAACAAGCCACTTTGGTATAACGTGTTATCAAACGCAAGTTTATTTACATTTCCTGAAATCAGCTGCAAGGTTAGTGTGTGAAATTTGAGCATGCTACAAAATTTTAAAACTACGCATTGATCACTTCAACAGTCATCGCACATATTTAATTGCTTTTTCACCGTAATATTGTGCATTATTTTGCAATTTAAGGATATTTTTATTTTTTAATTAAAAGGGATATTTTCGCTGCTGTGAAAATACTTATTCATTCACTTCATTGATATCAGACCTGTTTTTTTTTTTTTTGTCAGCACTTTATATACAATTATAATTTAAGTTTAAAGAGCTGTCCTGATAATAATTTTGCCCCCCTCCCCCTCATCCTCCTGCCTTATGTGTTGCTTAAATTTGTTCTGTCTTCGCTTGAATAAAAAAAAAACAACATTTTTTTTAATGGTGGGTTTTTTGATTTGCGCGGTTTCCTTTAATATTTCGGGCAAAATTGTGTTTGAATTTTAATAAATTGCACTCTTTTGCTGAAGAAATTTAGAATTGCGGTTTGTCAGTATAGAATGTTATCTATCTTGTTAATGGTACTGCTTAATCACGTACTAAATATGGGAAGGAATAAGGGTTTTTATACATTCTGAACCAATGTACAAAAAATTTAATGATTTAGTATTCATTCAGAATGGAGATTGAGTGTTCCATGCAAATATTTTATAAACATTTAAATAGTATTAGTTATTTCGAAATATTGCCACATATTTCAACATTTGTAAATAATTTTGGTGTGAAAAGTTTATTTTCTATCATAATTTTGTTAACTTTGATTTGTATTTTGTAATATAAAGTGATAGTGTTAAGTTTTAATTTACCCATGTTCTCTTTTTTTTAGATCGAAATGAGTGAAACTGCATTGAATTTTGGACCTGACTGGTAATTTTTAAATCATTTGTGTTAATTTGATTTTGCTTGTCATCTTTATTTATACTAGCAATTTTTTTAAATTTATATATTCTGATAAAAATAAGTCATTTGTAATATTATACGATTGATTTCAATTCTTCCGTACCACTGTGTATGATTTTGAATGTAGTCAAATGTGCATAAAGTTTTGGATACTTTCTTGTTGTAGTGGCTCCTCTTAAATTACAATTGCACCAATGTTGTAGCCAAACTTTTGAAGCCTATCTTGTAATATTTCTTAATTGCTTGGTGATTCATCATTGGAGAATACATATTTGTACTGTATGATCTAAATTTGTAATAACTGCTAAGTTTGCAATATACATAACTATGTTGTATACTTAAAAAATACATTGTGATGGCATTTTAAATATTTAATTTTGAATACTTAAATTTAAATCAATGTATTTCATCTGAAATATGTTTTTGAAGAATTGATGTTTACTGAATGCAGAACTATGCTACGCAATTATGTTTCTCTTCATACATTCTGAATTATCCAATTTGTAACTATGTTATATGAATAAGTTAACTGTATCCAAAAAGTTTCATTATGTAGGTATTTTTTTGGCTGTCATACATGCTTTGTAACATATAATGAATGTTACATGTTAGTTTTATGAATATGTAAGATTTTGGAAAGTTCTTTATAAAGGTAATTGACACTACTAATTCTGTTTACGAGTCGTAAAATTTGTCTTAATCTAGTTATTACAATAGGATATTGTCCCTAAGATGTAAACTAAAATAATTATTTATAAAGTTATAATTCCATCTTTCGTTTAGATTTAGAATTATGTGTATTTATAATATATCTATAATCCATGTGATTTTTTTGTTGTAGTATAATTCAAATAACCCTTCAAAAAAATTTCAGTTTTAATGTTAACCTGCATTTTAAATTACTCAATACTTGAAACTTCATCAAAATCCTATAATATTTTTCCTAGTGTCTTATAATTTGTCTCTCCATTATTTATTATGTTACTGTATCAGTAGAAGATTTAATTAAGTAAGCAAATACCATTGTTATAAAATATGTTGCATTTTCCATTTAATTTGTGATTGTATTACAATATTCATTGTAAAAATTATTTTTCTTAGGATCCGAGCTTTATCAACTGGTTCTACATCTGCCCCCCCACCGACATCTATGCCGATACCTAGGTATAGTCTAGCCGAATTTCGCTATGGACGTGAAGAAATGTTGGCTTTAATTCCGAAAGATGTCAAAATGCCAAACTGTTTGAAGCAATATCCACAGCTTACAAAGGATAAATTCCAAATACCTTTGGCTCTCACACCTGTTACAGAAGAAGAACAGGTAAGCAAAATGTTTTGCATAGGTGTTAAAAAATTTTGTGTTTAGATTTAAAATTTAATGCATACACTTTATAATTGTTAATAGTTCAAAAATGAAGGTATAATATTTTACACAATGAGAGAGATATATTTAATGTTATTCCTTTTGAAATTTTAAATAATATGCCTTCAATTTTGTTATACAGCTCTTTTAACCTTTGTGTTATGTCTCAGAGGAACGTTAATAAGCAATCACAATCAAATATGCAGTTCTTTTGTATAAACAAAAAGAATTTGTAATATTCTGAGTTTATATTGTTATTATCTTTATATATTTTATTATTGATGAGAGTTAATATGTTGCATTGTGTTATTTAATTTTAGTCAGTTATATGAATTTTCAAACTGTAATTTAACAATTTATTAATTAGTGATAAATAAATATGTAATATAATATAGGTATATCATAATGACTAATGTGTTTATAATTTATACTTGAAAATTTATTTTCCTGATTGACTTTTGGCTTTTCTCTCTCTATCAATTATAAATGTCTGTAAAATTATGGACTTGAAATTTTAATGGTTTAATTACATAATAAAATTTTCCTAGTATTTTTACACACAAAAAAAATATTTTTCTGTTATAGTGGTGTCCACCAAATTACGATTGCAGCCTCTTGGTGATGAATTGCCAAATGGCCAAGATGTTTCACCAAGTTAGGTTATAAGTTCCTAAAGAAATGGGATGTAATAATATTATCAACATATCACTTGTTTGCTAGCCTTCTGTTTCACATTGCATTTTAAACGAATTATTTTTTAGTAAGTTTTTAACAATCTTTAACTTATCAAATGACAAAATGGATGCCATACCATTTTTCTAGAACAAAATCTTTTACTGTACAAAAGACTGGAAAAATAACTCCATCATGAAGTTGTTTTTTAAGATGAAACCATTTGGAGCCGCAATATTAAAAGTTGTATAATTATGGAAGGTTTCTCTGTTGGAAATTAGTTCAGTAGTTCCAGAAGTATTTTTAACTGCTTTAAATTTATGTACTGTTGAACAGGGGAGTTGACATCGTGTAAATGGTGTGACAAACTGAATGTATCTGAAAGAGCAACAATTGATTATAATAATTATATGAGAAAAGTGTATTTTTACATCTGATAAAAAAAACAACATATGAAAGGCAGACCCATTAAATTTAATGAGAATGATGAAAGTTTATCCATTCGGAATTAGAAACAAAGCGCTAGAGTTCTCCCACATCAGTAATTTTTCAGAGAAGAGGGCCAAGTGCTTTTTCATTCAAATCTTGGATAGCGATACTAATACACTCTGTTTAAAATTTTTGAACATGTACAAAAAGGATCAAATATCTGTTGAGACTGTTGGAAGGAGTACAAAACTGAATAACTTGGAACATGCTTCAGCACAGTAACTAGGAAATTCTTGAAAATATATCTGTATTTCCTTATAAAAATTTTAAAATGCTTTTTTTGCACTATATTACAAAAAATGAGTTATAAAAGACATTGCATTGCCAAATTATTATGTAATTAGTTAATTAAAATTGATTGATTAGTATAAATTTCATATATCTGGAGTACACAATTCAAGTATTGATTAATTTACGAGTGTCGTGAAATAAATCCTTAGAAATTCAAAGAGATGATGCTTGTAACATCAAAAATGTTTATTTTTTCCTTGTAAGCATCATGACTCACTAGACAGCTGTCTCAGTTACTTGTATACATGATCATGATGCTTTTAGCACCTCAAAAATTCTTCGTTGTATCTTTTCTAGCCGATGAGACAATCTTTACCTTTTTTGGAAAGGATTTGCTGGAAGCAATCCAATGTTTTGATTTCTGGTGATAATGATGTATCTAGGTCTCACTAATGGGGACAACTTGATGCAAAATGACATTGACAACCTGTCACAATAGCAGTCACATTTTGATTTGACAGTAAAGGATTACCAAATCAAGCCTAACTTATTAAGCTATGTCAAATTTGTTTTATCTCCACTAACAGATGACAGTACCCAATGGTAATAAATTACCTTAATGATGTCATCTGTCTTCGGATACAAATACTTTTTTAACTACCCTTCTAGTTGTTCAAAAAAACCATTATTTTTTTGTCATTAACACTTGTGAGCATCCATTAGATATTCAATTTTTGAAGGGTGGAAAAACTTTAGAATATTGTAGGAATTACATGTATTCAAAATGTGGTCAATAATATTTATTAAATTTTTTTTTAAAAAAATCCAAATTGTTTATAAATCCATGACATTATTTTTTATTTGATTTTCTTTTTTTTTATTTATTCTAATTAAATTTGGTGAAGGAGGCATAATTGCCAAAGGACTTTAACTTTTTAACCAGTGGGTCATAAGTTTCAAATTTCAATTCCACTGAACACTGGGGTTAGTAACAATTTGTTAAATTTAATTAGGTTTCAAAATCATCCTATTATATAAAATTTAGTGATTAAAATACATAGATTGGTCTTATCCTTGTTATCTTATTAAAAATTATTAAATTGATTTTTAATAATATTTCTTTTATAGAAATCTAGTGTGTTATTAATCATACAAATTATAAATTTATGAGGAGTCTGGTGGTATATTTCATTTAAAATATCTGTATTTTAGCGTCTGTGGAATAGATCTGTGAACAGTGAACTGCCTTTCAGAGCATCTGGTAAAACAGGTCCTGGGTATAGTATGCATAGAACTGGCAGAGGAGGATCAGTTGATAGAGGAAGAGGAAGAGGTATATTCCTTTTCATTATGTTTTTCAGATTGATGTTATTCCTTTTCATTATGTTTTTCAGATTGATGTTATATTTATGAAATGTGTTATTTTATAATTTACCTGTTTTTTTATTATTATTATTATCTCAGTGACCATGTAGGTTATTGCATATGATTATTGTTACAATAATCTTCTTTTATAATTTGTGAAAGTGTAATCTCTTTAAAAAAATATTTAATAACTATAATATTATTGGTTCAATTGATTTGTTTGACAAAATTAATTATTCTACATGTCATAACTGAATAAATTGTAGTAATAATGAAGGAGAAATCCATATCTAAAATAAATTATAGTACTATTTTGTTTATTTTTCCAATAAAATGTTTGCCTCATTTTTTTTCTCTTCATCTTATTATTTTAAACTGTATGTATAAACTTCCCTAACTATATTTAAAAATAAAATTTATCATTGTAATGCACAGTTTAAGGATAGAAATAAAGAAATAGATGTTAACAACAGGCATAAGCTCTACAGTCAATTTGATAATTATTATATGTATAATATTTTTGTTAAAACTATATTTTGCTTTCAAAAGGAAAATTATGAAAATACTTGCATTTCAATCATCTCGGTAATTATATTATGTAGAATATATTTTATATGGATAAAGTTTTGTTTTACATAATGCAAGCATAATTTTCTGCATATTTTTTCTATTGATATTATTTTTTTTTGCAAAGAAAATTATAAAAATATTTTTATTTTAGCTATGGCAGTGTAAGTATTTTGGTTATTAATAATATACATATATGATAATGTAATTAAAGTGATTTTTAAAGTCGTTTTTTTTTTGTTAATTATTACTCTTTGTTTAGGTCGAGGTGGTTACTATCAGAGAGGTTTGATGCACGATGATACTGAAGATGGCTTGCCCTTTTCACGTCCAAAGCCAGTTGAAAGAAGCTTAAGTGCTAGTGAAAAAGATCATCGTTGGGATGATAGGTATGTTAATGTTATGTTGTGTGTGTTATGTTAAGCTTTTTTAGAGTGTAAGCATTCAAATTATTTTTAATGCTAACTGCAATGAAATGCAATTATTGTCATTTATGATTTTTTTTCTTCATAAAATCTGATGTTAAACTAAGTTTTGTGTGAAATTATGGAATTTTTGAATAATTTATTCATATCATTTCTTTAGGGACAGGCGATATGATCGGACATTTTCAGGTATTGAAAATTAAATATATTAGAAAAATATTTTCTTTAGATATATTGAATTCTAAATTCAAAACAATCAAGTTTTATTTTTTAATTTCCCTTTATTATGTGTATTAATTTTATTATTCTTAAGGGCGTGGCGGCGTTGATGACACAGTTTTGAAACAAGATTTGCGTGGACCAAATGAGTATTGGAGAAAGGTTGACAAGGAGGAGGATGGAGATTGGAGAACATCTGGGTATCGAACAACTGATAAATCTGGTATGCATTTATTTTCTATGTTTTGTAATTGCTTTTTATATTTTAAGCTTATAATAAGTTGATTGAGGAAATCCTGACTATTGCAATCAAGCAATCATTTTCTTGTTTGTTCTCTACCCTGTTTAAATTTAGAATCATAGTAAGCAAACTTTGTAAAGGAAAAATTTTTAATATGTCAACAAAAAGTTTGCTAATTGGAAACTTAAAAGAACCTGGAATAGTTTTGAATTATTGTTAAACCAAAATGCGACAAACTATTATGTACTTTATTTTGTACATATAGCCAAAGATATATATAATAAATGTATAAAAAAAATAATTTGAGGAATCAAAATCAGTGTGGACTTAAATGCTTTAGTTAACAAATATATACATAAGATGTTTTAAATATTTTTTGTAGTCATGATAAAATAGAGAAAACTACGAAGAAAATTTTAATTATAATTCATCAAGAAGAGAATTCGTATTAAACAGTTCATCTAAATAAGGTAAATGACTTCAAATTGGATGTGTTGACATCATAGAACTTTTTATATCCAAATCTTTAGATTTATGCAATGTGATTTACTTAGTTTTGACTGTTAAAAATGATTCTTGATTTTTTTTTTTTTTTTTTGATCATTTGTATCCTATATTTATGACTAATGTGTTAGAATTATTACACACATGAATAATTTATTTAGGCAACCTTAATATAATTGTTTTGTTCTATTGATTATTATAAATGTTTTGTACCTTTATTATTTTTGGATGTACCAGGTGTGTAAGTATGAAACCGTAATTTTTGTACAGAAAAAACACGTTTATTGTAATGATACGATACAAAGTAACTAATTCAAAGTATTGTCCGTCGCTATCTATACATTTTTCCCATCTTTCTGGCAAGTTGTGGATTCCGCGCCAAAAGAACTGTTGCTCTTTTGAGGCAAACCAGTCATCAAGCCATTTTCGTACATCTTTGTAAGAAGTAAAGCGCTGCTCAGCAAGTGCGTGTCCCATCGATGCAAACAAGTAGTAATCAGGTGGGGCAAGGTCCGGTGAGTAAGGCGCGTGCTGAAGAATCTCCCAACGGAACGACTCTATCGTTTCCTGGACCTTTCCACCAACTTTGTGTGCTGTTGCATTGTCATGCAGCAAAATCACCTTGTGTTGTCTTTGTTGGTATTCTGGTCGTTTTTCACGCAAAACTCGATCTAAATCGGTCATTTGTTGTCGGTAGCATTGAGTATTGACAGTTTCCCCAGGTTTCAGTAGCTCGTAGTAGATTACGCCCTTCTGATCCCACCAAACACACAGCATTGTCTTTCGTCCTTAGCGGTTTGGTCTTGCCGTCGATGTTGATGGTTCACCCGGAGTAACCCATGACTTTTTGCGCTTAGGATTCTCAAAATATATCCACTTTTCATCGCCAGTCACAATTCGATGGAGAAATGACTTTCTTTTGAACCTGGCGAGCAGCATTTCGCATGATATTTTGCGGTTTTCCTGCTGTCTTTCGTTGAGTTCATGTGGAACCCATTTCCTCACCTTTTGTATCTTTCCCATGGCTTTCAACCGAAGGGAGATGGCTTCTCGGGTCACCTTTAACTGATCCGCCAGTTGTTGTTGTGTTTGAGCATTGTCTTCGTCCAACAAGGCTTGCAGGTCGGCGTCTTCAAACTTTTTCGGTGGTCTTCCACATTCTTCGTTCCTCACGTCAAAATCGCCACTTTTGAACCGTTTGAACCACTCGAAACACTGTGTTTTACCGAGAGCATGCTCACCAAATGCCTCCAGAAGCATTCGATGCGATTCGGCTGCAGTTTTCTTCTGATGAAAACAGAAAAGTAGTGCTGTCCGCAAATCGTAATTTGTTGGCACAAAACTCGACATGTTTATCTCTAATAAACTAATGCTACCGAATGACACTCGTGTTATTGTGAGTTGGAAATCTTTGTTGGATATCAATACAATAACAAGACACCGCTGACGTAATGTGTCAGTAACTGCATTGACATCTAGCGCTACCTATGGGCAAATTCCGGTTTCATACTTGCATACCTGGTATGAATCAATGCTATATTTACTTTTCCGCCTGAAACTAGAATTTATATAGATTGACTTGTGCTGTTTGTAAATGTTTTAATTTTAATCAAGTTAAAATTTCTTTTGCTAATTTTCTGTTATAACCATTCCACCCAATTTCGTGTCAGATTGGCACATTTTAGGTTGTTCCTCTTTGCAATACTAGGCTCTCAGATCTAACTGCAATTTACATAGGGTATTCAATAACTTATTCCATTTCATCCTTGCAAGAAAATAATCAAAAATCAGTTAATGGGAAAAGTTATGTTTATTACATTTTTATTAACAAATATAGGGAAAAATACTACTTTTGATGTATAACTGAATGATATAATTTTACTCTAAACAACAGGCATAAATTTTAAAATGACTTCCAATACAGCAGATAATATTTTTTCTTTCAAATTGATGTGATGGCTTGTGAATTCTATTACATAAGAATCCAAATGTTTAAGCACTGGGATTGTGAGTTAAGGACATGTCATGAATTGTGATTGACGAGATATTTGTACGAGTCCTGATGCCACTAAAGACCTGCCGTGTAGGGGAGATGATGTATGTTAAATCTGTCAAGAATTCAAGTTCTCTTGTTAGTGTGGTGGGAAAGCTTGGAGAAGGAGGAATGAGCTCAGACATCCACATTAATTGACTAAGGCTCAGAATTTTGAAATCCATCGCCAATATCCTTCATGTTGCTTCTAAATGCAGTGATAATAATCAAATACCAAATGTTGAAGAGCAGTGTTTATATGGCATTGCATAGTATTTCTCAGGTGTTTAACAGATAGTGTATGATTCTGAGTGTATGAATCAAAATGGTCAATGATTCCCCGCAAAATATTCACATCCAGCAGCAGCTTGCAAATCGATGTCTTTGTATTCCTTCCAGCTGTAAGATAATATAATAGCCTCATTCATGTTATTGTCTTCTATTGCAGTCAATAATAAATTTAAAAAATTATTAACTTTGCTAAATTTAAAATTTGTTAACTCTTTTCTTTTTGCAGAACTTTGTTGTTTGTAATCAACTTTCATATATAATAAAGCAGTCATCCTACAATGATCAGCTAATAAAAGATTGCAATTTTTATACTAAAATAAAAACTTTTATACAATTTTTTTTTTTTTTTTAACTAAATAAACATTTTTTGAGGGAATTTTTTTTCTAAACTAGCAAATATCTTTTAATAATATAAGGTAGAAAATATATTCTGTGAGAATTTGCTTTTCTTTTGAGCAATGTTTATTTTATGTTTATCTATTAACAATTATAGATATAAAACCATAGAATTATATTTGGGGCAGTGTTTAAATTTTAAGAACACCTTAATTGGTTTAAAAATGTGTAGGAAACACATTAAGTAAATTATATATTAAGGATTTAATTATTCATTTGCTTAAAAATGTGGAGAAATGGTTTATTGAGTGTACAGGAGAGTATAACTTTTATTCTACAGTGTTTTAATTTTTCTTTTATTTACATTGTTTTATTTACTACATGATAGACTGCAATAGACAAAGTATCAAATCAGAAAAATCTTGTATTCTTATCTGTTCTTAATTTGTATATGTAAAATATATTATTGAAATACAGGACTTTTTTTTAATATAATTAAAATAAATATATCTTGACAAAGTATGTAAAATGCCTAAAATTGGATTTTGTGTATAGCTTATTTGTGTAGTTTAGATAATAAAGCCACACACACACATATATATATAATCAATGTAACAACCTGGTGTCTTAAAAATTTTTTTTAGCTAAAAGGTTACCAGTGTATATGCATGTATCTCATCTTAAATATATATTTTTGTAGTATTATATAATTTGTTTTTAATTAGTTGAAAATATTGCTTTTCAAATTTTAAATGATAACTCTGAATTTTTTACACATTTTATAATATATTTATATCTATTTATTAGTGAGTCTAAAATTCTAAAAACTGAAATAAAGCATATATATAGATAGGTTGTGAAGTTTTTAAAAAATTTGATGTCTTTATTCTTAGTTTATTATTGAAACTTTCAAAAGGAATCAAATTGAAGTGCAATTGTAAATTTAACATTTTGAATTAATAATCATACTTATTTTTTCGTTTGAAATAATATGTTTTGCTAGCTGGCGTTTCATTTTTCCTTTATAAGCCTTCCTATGAACTTCTAAAGTTTTTCCCATTTATTTTGTCATTATCTCTTAAAAATTAGTTCAGTTATAAGTTGCAAGATATGCAAATTTATTTGTTGTTCTATCATTTGAAAAGATTCTCCAACTCACTAATTAAAAAGTAACAAATTTTGTTATCTAATATAATAAGTAGTTATATTTTTAGTCTTATTTTCTATAAAATGTTATAATTCAAAGTTCAGTTGGCATTTACACTTTTTATGTTATGCACTTCTAGCTTCAGTGGATGTATTCAAACACAAAAGGGAATTTTAGCACATATACATGAACATATCCAAAATTACTTGTGTAAATAAATCTTTTAAGACAGCTTTCTTTCTCTCCCCCCTTCTTTTTAGTGTTATTGCCTGTTTATTTATTAAAACTTTTACTCATTTTTTGTAGGAAAAATACATATTTCTCCTGATCTTATATTGACTTTTATTTTGATTGTTAGTTTTTATTTTTTGGGAGGGGTTGCCACTTCCACAATTTAATTTTGTATTCAATCATGCAAGATTTATTCTAACTTTTAAAATAGTCTTGAAATATTGATTTGGTGTCATTTAATCCCATTTGCACCTATTTATAGGAAATTTGTATACATTAAGTTCATTGATTTTTAGAACAAATTTTGTTTATAATTTTTTTTTAAATATTTTCTTCTCTGATTCTAGGTGGTAGGGGACCATGGCGTAGTAATTCCGAGCGAGATAGGAGGGACATGGCGGAAAGGAATCCTTCAAATCGCAACAATAGTGGTAACATTAGAAGTGGACCATCTTCTCAACCTAAACAAAGTAGTCATTCATCATGGAAAGATGATAATCAAGGTATGTGTATTTGTGTGAAGTTTGTGGGTGGAATAAATATTGTATTCTGTTCAATTCTATTCGATTATTATTATCTTTGGAAATTGGTTCAAAATTAGGAAGTTCATTTCTAATACTCTATTATATAACATAAGAATAATGTTAATTTAAACCAAACTTTATTTCTACATTTTTAATTATTTGCTTGATATGAAAGTTTGGAGTGAGATATTAGCTCAGATATCTTTATTGCTTAATTTATAGATCAAAATAAGTTTCATTTTCAGCTATTTACTATCTTGTGAAGTTAAGCAAATTAATTTAATTCAAAAAGTAAGTTATTTTGCTATATATTTTTACACATTAAATATTTTTGTATGACTGAATATTTAAATGTTTCTTTCTTAAAAAGTTCATTTAGATGTCAGGTTTTCAAAGCTTCATACTTAATTTTGTTGAATTATTGAAGGGGATACTTTGACTATGAATACATTTAGGTTTTAGTGATAAATATATCAATTTTTCTTTTTATTTGTTCTTCCATTTGTTAATATTTTTAAAATTATTCTGATAAATAATGCTTGTATAAAACTAGTATAACTTTTTTTTTTGTTTAGGTAAGTTGCCAGAATGGAGTGTTGAAGAAACAGCAGAACCTGATGCGGTAGGGACCTTTGACTCAAGTGGTGCATTTTTAGAGACAAAGGTATGCATAAATGTTTTTAACAATATCTTAATTCTCAGTAGTCATAAATACAAAGTATTTGTATTTATTTGGTATTTGTTATTAACTAGGTCTCAACAAATACAAGTTTAGATGAAATATATGCCTCGGATGATGCTGATGAAGGGATACCTAAACAAGTAAGGAGAATTATCTGTTTTTATATGATGACATTAATGTATTTAAAGCTATAAATATATTTATATTGTATAATATCAAAATGGGTTATTTGTAATAATGTTGAAATTTTTTTTGCAAAGCTTAATTAAGATTTATTTTTACTAACTGGCTGGTATACGCAATCTTTGTATGGATGAATGGGGGGTGGGGGTAAATCCAGCTAAATATATAAAAACTTTTTAGTGAGGAATAGCTTTTAAATAATATTTTGAATAATTTTAAATGAACCTTAAGTTATTAGAATAGTTCTAAACTTTTTAAAAGAGGACCAAATGTTTATTCCATGTAGTTACAGTGGCCGCGGTAGCCTAGTGGTCATGGCTTTGGAATCGTGTCCGGTGGTTTTCCTTTGGTTGTGGGTTCGATTCTTGGCTGCTTGCTAAAGACCCACTGTATAGCCGGGGCTGATGCACGTTAAATCTGTCGGGGCCCAAAGTTCTTGTGCGTGGTATGGAAGTTAGGAGAGGGGTGCTAGTTCAGGTGTTGTCCTCATCACCTGGGTGAGGTTCAAAATTACGAGGTCCGTTTCCAATAGCCCTTGTGTTGCTTCTAGTGTGACATTAATAAAAACTACTCTAGACTCCTTGTGGATAATGTTTCATTTGAATTTCTGGATGAAATGATTTTAAAAATTCCTAAATTGACACTTTTCAATGATACTTTCTCGAAAATAGGCTAATTTGCATATCTCGGATAGTGCAAGAAACATAATTTTGCCACATTTGTCGCAAAGTATACAAAAATATCGCTTCAATGTTTGAAGAAAAATCTTATAAACATGGAAGAAAATTATTACAAATAAAATTAATTACAAGGAATTAAATTTTTAAAAAAGATTAAGCAAGTCAATACTGCTGCTATCTGTTGGTGGTAAGAAATGATGAGAGGAATTGTTGTAGAAAAAAAAAAAAAAAATTTGAAAACATTTTTTGATAGGAATATTCATTTGACAGGAATATTTGCTTGCTAGCTTCTTCTAAATATCTATGAAGCTCCTTAAAAATTTTTGGAGTAATAAGATGGCATAGTAAATGTTTGCATAATGGACAGTCAAACATTCAAATTTATGTATAAGGTATTGAATTATTTTTCCAAGTGAAATATCATATAAATTTATATATTATGTGTAAGGAGTAGCTTTAGCTTGATTATAATATTTCTCGATGTTTATATTTATTGAAAAAACTGTGTTAAAATTATCATTTTTTATTCAATATGCATTTGGTCATTAATATTTTTTTCTGATATAATGAAATTAATTATGTGTAAATTAATAGGATTTTTATGTTTTTTATGTTAATTTCTCCTATATTATTTTTAGGAAAGCCCGGAAGCAAATAAAGAGGCATTAAAGAAAACTAAAAAAAGATCTAGTTTGTCAAATAAAAAACAATCTGCCAATAAACAAAGCTCGAAGCTGCCTAGTGATGTTAAGAATACTGAAGAAGAACTGATTCCAAATACTTCTGAGCATACTAAAAGTAGTTCTCTAAACAGTAAAAGTACTGTTGGAAAATCTGCAGAAAATGTGATAAAACAAAGTACTGTTATTGAAAAACAGACTATTGTTGAAACTGAATCGAGCATTATATCTTCTGTTACGCAACCCAATGTGCCTACCCATGTTTCTGAACCTACAAAAATAGAAAGTGTTATTTTAAGTAATGTGAGAAACTCTGAAAGTGCCATGTCAGCTTCAGGTGTAGTGTCTGAAGAAGATGCATTTGCATATCATCAGAAGGCTACAGAAAATATGGTTGCACAGTGGACAGAAGAAGTAATAAGAAATATTTTGTTCTTTTTACTTGTAATTTTAAAATTAAAAACTATTGCAATAACTCCATCTTTGTCATTTGCAAATTCTATAAAAACTGCTAAGTGGATACCCTTGACTCTGGATGAATAATATCCATTATGCCAAAATAGGTTGAAAATGAAACTTATATATTTTGTACTTGATTTAATAATCAATACTATTCAATTGTGATAGCTAGTTCTTAGCACTCTATTTTATTTTTCCAACTGTGATAATGCTTAATGCATCCATCATATTTTGTAGGCTTAAAGAAACATTCAGTATATCAAATGAAAATATTTCTTTTTCATTCATTTAACACAGGCTCTAAAGAAATTAAGAATGAGTTATATATGACTGTATTGCACAGACTTTATATTGTATACTTTACTTGCTTTTAAAGCTTGTTAGGGCAAAATAAAAATTGTTTTGGAAAAATGACATTTTTTTTATATATATATATTTGAACCTATTTTAAAGCAAAAAAGTCAATGTATTAAGGGTAAATATCAGGTCTTACCATCTAATTTTTTTTTTTTTTTTAAAAAAAAGACATTAATAACACTTAATATTTTGAAAAAAGTATCTCCCAGTATGTATTTTTTCAGAGAAAAATTAATTTTAAAACTATTTACTGCTGAAATGTAAATTTTTCAATTTCATAATCTGCTCCTTTGGTAAAATTAAAGTTTTCAATACTAGCCTAATTTAGTACTATCTTTTGAGGCATGCTGTATACTGCAAAAAGAGCTGGTTTTATTCCAGTTATGTAATACCCAGAATGCTTAATTATATGTCCCACCATATGTCACTGAACAAATAACATAGATTTCTGTACTATGCATTTAAATAATTTATAGCTTTCAAGATACTGTAGCTAAGTGTTTTGTATGCTTTTTGGGAGAACTGATAAACCAAGAAATAGTTGTCATGCTATAAATAACACTGATTTCTCAACTATGTAATTTACTAATTATTTGCAAGTAAATTAGTAAAATTGATTGTACAGAAACCAATATTTCATATATACCAATACTACTAAATATACATATATAGAGATTAGTACCCCCCAATTAAGGACACCCACCATACCAGACATTTTGTCTTCTAAATATAGGTGTCTTGTTATAAGATGCACTTACATATACTATTCAACGTGACCAGGGTCAGCAAAATTGTCTCTTAAATAGGAGTCCCTGAAAAGAGGTACTATTGTATATGTGTATGTAATCAAAATAAATTTCTGTATGGGTCTCTTGGAGAAACTTATTGATAAAGAAATAATGGATTAGCATCTAGTAACCACTTAAGATGTGTTGTTTAAATTGTGTTTATTTAGCACAAAATATAAATTCTTATCTGGAATGTCCCATTTAAACTACCCAACTTCTGGCTCCTTCCATTATTATTTATTAAAACTATTAAGGAACTGTAATGAATTTATCCATTTACAAGGAGCTGTTTATATAAAATTTATGCAAATATTGTTACCCTAATGTATATTATAATTGTAGGTGTTTATATTTTTATTTAAATATATTTTTTTTAAGTTTGGGTATCTCTTTTAAAGTAATGTGGGAAAGCACTTCCTTGTGTAATCCCTCAGTTGGCTCATTTGTATGCGAAAATTGTGTTGATTTTTAAAGAAATGTATAAAAATATTGTGTAATTATACTGTATGTTGCTTACTCTTTCACACTTGTAGCTTTCTTGTATGTTTTAGTCCTAAATGTATTTTATCCTGTTTAATTCAAATGGTATAAAAATGTTGAATTGATTTTCTTTTAAAAATTTAATATAATTACTCTAAAATTATGGATTTTTTTCTTTGAAAACAAATGTTTACTTCCTATTTATTGATGATGAGTAATTGTTATGACAGGTAAATCGAAACTGTTGCATGAAGCATATATAAATATTTATATATAGTGGTAAGTTTATGGTTTTTTAGCAGTTTGTTTGCATTCTTTGCTTGGTCTTTTGAGCTGTCTCACTTAGTTACCCTTAAGATTTTGGGGTTTCAGTATATAAAAATTAATAAAATCTTGGAAATTTTTATTCAAAATAGAATTTGTCAATTTCTTTAATTCAAAAAAGAACTAAAACAAGCTTATTTTTCCTTTTTTAATTTCAGAAAATTTATCTGCTATTTAAATCTATGAGATAAATATCTTTCTATGGAAAGCAATATTGAGTTATGTAGTTTGAAATATAAGATAATAATTTTTTAAATTTTGAGAAACAATTTTCAAGACCAGCAGTTAACTTAGTTATTATTATGACTGACTAGGGCTTTTATCTCATTGATATGTAACCCTGCTTTTAAGATTGTCGTAAACTGCATTTGGTTCTTTATTATATTTATCTAATGATAATTGCAATTTCGCTGTATGATGATTAAATGTGTACTGGCAAAAGTGGTGACTTTAACATTTTCATCTGTCAAAAAGTAACCAGTATGTGTGTCTAATGGAATCAGTAACGTCTAATAATTTGCAGGCTTATTTCCACTGTATATATGTGCATGTCCTTGGACAAAGCTTATAAAAGACCTAATTTGAAAGTTAATTTAACAGAGCTCATATAGAGCTCTAAAATATACACTTATTGCCCAAACTTCAAGGATTTTTATCTACATTTTATTCAATGTTTTGTGAATATATCCAAGATAAAAGATGTTAGAATTGAAGCTCTTTAATTATACAGTGTATAAAATGTTATATGGATGGATGGTAGAAAAGTGCTCTTATAAGTTATTTTTTTAACTGTGAAATTGAGATACTTTGAGACTAGATTAATTTTGGTTTTGTTATTATCTTAGTTCATGTGCGTTGAATTGTCACTGTTATTGAAATTCAGTAAAAATTGCACCCTTTCTCATATTTTTGCGTTGGCGTGGTGTGGATGTTAGGAGAGGGGGGTGCCAGCTCAGGTGTCGTCCTCGTCACTTGACCGTGGTTCAAAATTACGAGGTCCGTCACCAATAGCCCTCGTGTTGCTTCTAGTGCGACGTTAATAAAAACTAAACTAAACTCATATTTTTGCATTTACTTTTTAAGGCATAAGTATTTGAAAGGGGAGAAAATGCTATAAAATGAAGTATTGAGGGACAAACCTATTTTGGCAGTATTCTTTTTTTTTATTATCATTATTACTCATTTATTAAAAACAAGTTGTAGAAGACAATTATTGATATTAAAACTTATTTTTAGCATATTTTTATAATATTTTGATGGCTTATTTTGGAATTTATAATTCAACATTTGTTGCTCCTTGAATTAGGAAATTGGTGTTTTACATAGTTAGCATCATATTTTTTGCTTTTTCTTTAATTTTTTTGACAATGTTTATATAAACTGTTTTTATCACATCGTTGGAAAAATCCCTACTTAGTATTTTTTGCCATTATATATATATATACACACATACAGAAATAAACATAAATTAATTGGGTCATTAAAATAATTTTTAATGTTTTAAAATTTGAATACTGTTGATTGTGAAAACTTGCTTTTCCTTTTAAGTGTTAAGCTGTGTATTTATATTTATGTTTGTTATGCTGTGTATTTATATTTATAAATTTTATAATCCTCTGTTTATTTCTAAATTATATGAATTCTGTATTTTTTTTTTTTTTTTTTATCACTTACTAGCTTTAATTCTTTTACATTAATATTTTATTCATTTCTTTCCTACTTTCAAATTTATAGACAAATTATTTTTGTACTGATTTATTTTATTGGAGTTGAACATTATCATTAGCCTTTGATGGGTGCTGTTTTTAAAAAAACCATAAGCATTTATTTTTTGATTTTTAATTCTCTAATAATTTTTTTTTATAGATTCGTTAAATTTTTTTTAATAATGTAATTAGTGGAAGGGTTGTTAAATAAGCCCTTAGAAATTCCATGAATTGAAAATTATGTGTTTTTTTGTGAGCATCATGACTCTCTAGACAGGTGTCCAAGTTTCAGTTATTTCCGTGACATAATTTCATTTTTATTGTCAATTGAAGCAAGAAATGTGTTTATTTAAAAAAAAAATGAGAAAAGGTGGGTTGTGAGTGGTGATTAAACACTTATATTTAAAAGGGTCAACACTAAACGAGATCAAAACTTGACTGAAATTCATGGCACTTCTGCTCCTGTGTACAATTTGGTAAATGAGTTTAAATGCGCCCATGCACCCACTAAAGATGAATGCCTTTCAGGATGTCCAATGAAAGTGATTACTCCCAGAAAAAATATAATCCTTGATATAGTTTTGAGTGGTCAATGAATCAAAGTGTGTAAAATAACTAGAGGCCATTGGCATATTGCAAGGTTCACTGTTTTCAATTTTGTTTGAAAAATAGGGTATGGAAAAAATCTTGATAAGACGGGTGCCGCATTTGCACTCAGAAGAAAATAAACTATAACAAAAATAAGAGAGCATATAACAGTATTGGAAAGTGTCAATTTTGCAATGGTAGAGTGAAATTAAGAAAAAATGTCATCATTTGAAAAAGATCCTCTTCCATCAAGACAATGCAAAAGTGCACACCTGTGCATTTTAGATTGCTAAAATCATTGAATTAGAGTTTGAATTATTACCACATTCACCTTATTTACTGTATTTGGACCACAGTGATTTTTTTATAAAAAAATTTCTTAGCGTATAAAAATTGCTCGGCAGACCAACAACTTGCATCAAACAAAGAGATCAAAGACCAAACAGATGGCTATTTTGAGGACTTTCCAAAGTCTTACTTTATAGATGGCTTTAAAAAGTTGGAGAAATGCTTGTTAAAGAAGGTTATGTTGAAAAATAAAAAAAAATTACCTGAAGTAATAGGTTTTCTGCCTTTTTCTAAAGACTTATTGAATAACCCTCGCATAATTTTTTTAAGGAGCTGAATGCTTATTTTATTTATTTTTTGATGACTAAAGGGACATTTGATTGAATACTGTGAGTGTGAATAACAATTTAAATGAAAAAAAAAAAAAAATCATCCTACTGATATGATTTGGATTTCATCTTAAAAGTGTTATAATTTTTTAAAAAAATATTTTCCTTCTATAAGGCTGTATAAGATTGAATTAGATGAAATCAGCTTCTCATACCTAATTTAATGTTTTTGAATTTTAAAATTTTATGTAGAATTCTTACTGCTTGCTTTATTTATTGTAAGATTTTTTCATGTAGAAGTTAAGTTTTAGATATGTCTGTAAGCTCATTCTTGGTTACTTCTTGTAAATTTAAACTGTTATGTATGGAATTTCTAAAACTTCCTAAGAAATATTGTGTGGCACAACTATTTCAATTATTAATTTATTGAACTTATTTTTTCTTTCATTTTGAAAATTAATATTTGAATATAAAATGTTAGGGCTTGTAAACAATTATTTCCCCCATAATATCTTTTTTATTGAAAGGACTTTAAAGCAGCTGCTTTTCTTCAAAAATTGCTGGAATTTTGACATCAAATTGTTTATCATTTGTGTATGATTCAGTTAGGAGTTAAAAGATAACATTTTTATTTATCTATTCATACTTTGAAAACTAAGTTTATTATTTGAAAGACAAAATTAATCATATAAGAATTAATTCTAGAATTCTTTCTCTCAGTGTGTTTTATTTGCCATAATCATTTATGGTTTAAAAATGAAATATTGTTACTTTAGTTAGGTTGCACAACACCTGTTTACCCTTTTTAGTGTACTTTCTAAGTATCTAATACTGTAACTTCAGATAAATAAGTTGCACTGATGCATGTGCCACACATTTGATAATTGAAAAATGAATGTTCATTAAATAAACTGAACCAACTTATACACTGCAGCAAAACATTCTGAAACATGGCGTTTTATTTTCATTTATTCAGTAATTCTTTCCATGCTGATATAATCATCAATAATAATTTATAACCTTTACAACATATATCTATAATTAAAAAATAAACATCCTACTTAGAACTTGCCAAAAATGAACTCTTCTTATTTCTAATGTTATTTCTATAGGTTCAGTAAACTTCGTTATTACCATATTTTGAAAAAGAATATTTAAGTTAGATAACAAACAAAATTTTATTATTAAAATACCATCATTTATTTATGTAAAACCTTTTAAATTTGGCTAATTAACGTCAAAAATAAATTTAACAAATGACCATCAGTGTGACCTAATTCTAAATTGTTTCTTTCAATGTCGCCATCTTAGTTTTCTTTTTCAAAGCTTTCATCAGAAAATACATGCATTACAATGTCTTAATGCTGATTGTGCTGTACTGTAATAAGGCAAATTTCAAGCAAATTTTAACTTGTTGTACTGCCTTATCTCAACTTGAGTGCTTTTACCTTGCTAAAATGTCATGAGTTATACTTTTATAGTTTTGCTTGTACATAATTTAAATATAAACTGCATTGTTGTAAAGACAATAAGATTTCTTCAGATACTCTGCCCAAGGAGGCAGATATTAAACTTTTAAACACGTATAAGACTTTGCAAATTTACTCAAAATTACAGTTCTTTTTTGTACAAAAATGGAAGGGCTTTTTATTGCCCATGATATAATTTATGCTTATGACACTTTAGATACAGTCAGAATTATTGTTGATCTGTCGTATTTCATACAAATTAAATCTGTGTGCTTCAGTTTATAATATGCTTTTTTCCATAATCTTAATTAAAATATCATTGCAGATTGAAGAACAGCGTGTTCCACCACAAACTGATCCTATTCAGCCTACACATCTAGAGAAAGATAGTAAATGGTTTTATCAAGATCCTCAAGGAGAAATCCAGGGTATATAATTTATAACTTTTCAATATCAAAATTTTGAAGAGAATTTCTATCATTGAAAGGAGGAAAAATTGCATCTATGATTCTGTTAAGTTTAGTAGAATTAGTTATCAAAGAATGCCATAAGTGAAGGAAATTAAACTTTTAAAAGCTTAAAAATTATTTAGTATATTTTAGATGGTAAAATGATTTATATCACTTCTTTCTGAGTTGACTTTGTTACCAACTTTGACTTACATTGCTTCTCAGTGCAACATTATGAACAATCATTCACAATCATCTGAGCTAATGTTATGTCTTAAATATTAAAAAATATATTTTCCTTTAAAAAAGGGATTTAAAGTATAAACATTCATTTATTATTTGTTCTTAAATTTATATATATAAAGATGTATTTTACATAACTTTTATATATATAACTTTTTATTTATAAAAAGAATTATGCATGGATATTTTTGATATTTTACATGGCTCCAAAATTTAAATATCCATCTGAATAGGGAAATTAACGTTAAATTTTAAAAGATATTTTCTGTTTTTTTACTAAATCTTGTCTGTCTTTTTTTTTTTTTCATGGAACATTTCATTTCATTAATATTTTAAAAAATAATCAAATATAGTAATTTTTGTAATATGGATACCTTTGATTTATTTTAAATATACAATGATAATTTATTAAAGAGTTTTTCATTTCTATTTTGTTTTAAGTTATGATTTAATCTATTCAAAAAAAATTTTAAGGTCCTTTTGCTCCACAAGAAATGTTAGAATGGTATAATTCAGGCTACTTTTCTAGTAATTTGATGGTCAGAAGAAACTGTGATGAAAATTTTTCAAAGCTAGGTAAGAAAAATTTCATATTGTGTTTCAAAAATCATTATTAGAATTTGTAGCATCTTGTGAAATTACCACTTAGAAAACTATTTAGCAGTTTCAGAGAAGCGGACCATCTGAGTGTGAATGAACAGCTGTAAAGAAGCAAACACTTTCAGATATATAAAAAGCAGCTTCAATCTCTACGAGTACTACTTCTGAAACCATTATCCACTTCTTTTTGTTAGCTATTCAGTTCATCAACTGTTATTTCGTTAATTTTAATTTCTTGCAAATTCTTGTTTTTGTTGAGGTAGCCAGCAAATAACTTAAAAATTTCTGATATAGTCAATTTGGTAATTCCCACAAATGTATATGAAAGTATGTTTGTTAATCAGTCGTTTCAATATATCAACCATAGTTTTTTTTATGGTTTTGGTGACATCCAACTTTGTTATTAAGAGAAACTATATCACAAGGTTTGTGCTATTTGTATGGAAATTTTTAATTGTAAAATATTTGTAAACATATTTAAAACCTGCTTGTAATTTTAAACACAGGTTTTCTAATTTTTTATGAATAAATTCTGTTTTTTATGTACTTAGAAAACATATGATGTATAATACTCTCTAGAATCCAGCACTTCACCTATCAATATTTTTCAGACAGGCTGACAAGTCATAGAAAATTATTTTAGCCTTCCACTTCAATGGAATAATGCAGGATATTTATACAAAACAGTACATTCTTATATAATTTTAGCTATTTTGAATGTTAGACTCTTCATTTGCATGCACTGTATTGAGTTTTATACAATACTACATAGCTTTTTTCTGTTTAAATATATATTAGTGATTTTCCAGTAATTAAACGTTTTCGGTAAACCATCCATGCTGTGGTCTTATATTTGCTGGATTATCAACTAGAGTACTATATTTGATGTCAGATAAAATTAGCTTTACAAGATAGTGAATGTTTAGTTGATGTTTTGTTTTTGATTTTTTCAAAATCACATTCATTTTCTTGTAATATTTAACTGAACCCCCACTGCTACATCACTTTTTTTTTGCATTTAATAGTATATTCTTACTTAAATTTGTTTAAAATTTTGGAACAAAATTACACAAAAAATCGGAAAACACAAAATATTTTTAACACATAATGAACAATTTAAAAATGTTCTTCCTTTTAATCACTTTTTAACTTTGATAAGTTTCCTGATGGTACAATTTATATGTTATATCTAAACATATGAAGCTGTTATTTATATTTAAAGGGAAATAATCATAATGGTTCTTACCATCGTTACCTAAAGACTGGATAAATATTTGACTGTTATAACCATACTGTCTGTGAATGTATTAAATATAATAGAACTTAGTACTAGAAATTTACAAAATATAAATTTTCCTTTTCCTCATAATTTAAATTGGAATTTCTTTGTACTGTTATGTAGTTAGTGATAAAGTTTGAATTTTCATGTATTGCTATATAAAAATGTAATGAGATCATTTGCTTTAATATTGGAAAATAATTAATAAATATTTCTAATTATTTAATATTGAGTATATATTTTGTATCATTAGGTGATCTCATTGAAGCTTGGGGTCGTATTCCTTTCATTCCTTGCAGTAATCCACCACCCATAAGGGTAAATTAGTGTTCTGTTATTTAAAAATATAAAATTTTGTTTTGAATTAACAAGATTTTAATAAATGTGGTATACATATATTTTTATGTTTACATATATATTGTTTTATAATTTTTTCCCCTTTTTATTTTGCATGTTTTATGTAGCTTTAAAAATACTTACATTACAAACGAACTTTCACACCAGAATTATATGCCTAGTATTCATTTCGCATGATCATTCTAAAATATACCTGTTTTAAGCATGTCATTTTTTATTAAATTTTTATTTAATAAATATTCACTGTATTTTTTGTTTTGAAATATCCATAATATATCAATTATATGAATTTTTTACTAATTTGCTTTTCATAGCTTTATATATATTTGCTCTATTGTAAAATTATAAAATGTTTATACATCGCGTTATGGGATTATATTTCTTTACTAAGACATTAGACTACTGTAGCAATGTGATCTTGAAAATAACTTAACTGGTATGGATTTGCTTCTTTTCCATTTATCACTAGTCTTTATGTTGATTGAGTATGGGATTCTGTTTATCTTTTCATGTAATGATTATAAATTTGAGTAAACATTGTCTGAAAAAAACCTTTACATAAATGATTCATCAAATATTGTGTGAAAATTTAAACAATTGCCACCAGTTCCATTTATAATTCACAATCTTATATTTCATGGAATGACTTTTAGTATTTACTTCATATTCTTAGCTTTTTTTCCCCCCTTTCTTGAAGCTTTCCTTTAAAGTTTTTATCCCCTTCAATTTAATCATAATTGTTTACAAAAACACATGTTTTTGTATATTTTCTTATATTAAATACAAGATATCAATGTGGACTATTTTCATGTTTACATTTGCAGTTTTCCATTCATATTCTTGTGATATTATAGCTTTTTTTTTATCTCTGTGTATCAAGGAGTAAGTTACTGTAATGATTATATTATTTAATCAGATGCCAACACCTCTTGGAGGTCCTATCAATCAAACCATTGTGTCTAACCCTGTAATACCTTCTACCTCCACCCAATTACCTAAGCCGGATGAGCAGCTGCTAGTTTTGCAACAGCAGCTATTTCAACAGCAAATAGTGCAGCAACAACTCATGCTAAGGTATATGTTTGCATATCATTAAAATTTTATGGAATAAATCTCTTGAAATATTTAATATAAATTGTTATGAAGAATATAATTATTAACTATCTAACTTTTGTATTTATTATAAAATGCTTTCCTATTTTTAAGTGTAATTTAATGTCTTTTTTAATCTTTAGATTTAGTTTACGTTCATTAAGCTTAATAGTTATATGAAGATATTAAAAAAAATAAACTTCATAATTTTTTTTTAATATCTTCAATATATTTTATCTTTAAAAAACTTTAAAATATTATATAGAAGCTAATACTTGAATTTAAGCATAAAATGCTGTTATATTAACTAATAGTAGCTTTCAATATTTTTTTTTTTTTTTTAATATTTGCATAATATTAAAGTAATAAGTGTAGAAGTATCATAAAATATTTGTTGTATTTTTCCATCTTAAAACTTACATAACTTGCTTAAATTTTTTTTTTTTAATGATTATCAATTTATAGGCAGGCCCAAATGCAGCAGATTTTAGCTCAATTGAAACAGGAGGACAATTTTACCAATTTAAACTCTCAACAACAACAACAGTTGGTCATGCAACAGTTCTTAGCTCAACAAATGCCAAGGTATTTTCAAAATTCTATTTGCTTATTTAAATATTCTAAATCTTATCGCTATCATCTATTGCAATTTGTTGTTTTTTTTTAAACTGATTTTGTATTGTTTATTAGGATTCTGTATTATGGGTCCAATATTTACTCCCCCATCATTTGAAAACAATCTACTCAGAATATATCAGTCAGTGAAAATCTTATTTTCATTTACAGACTCTGAAACCTAAAATCGTGAATGAATGCATAATGAATTTCATCAAAACAAACTTTGTTGCTGTACAAGTATATCTGCAATTTAAATTTTCTACACTGATATATGAAACAAAAAAAACTTTATGCAAAGTTACAATGCCTATCAGGAGTACAATCATTTTAATAATATTGCTGTTATGACTTCTAGTTGAAATATTTCTTAGTGTTAATTAGAGATGTCGCTTTTTCCTTTTTGGTTTGGTTAGGAGTGCATTTCTGCAGATCAGCAGATACATCACCCAATAACCAACTGGGCCATAAACAATATTCTCATTTTTTCCAGTTAGTAATTACAAGATACTCAAGGTTTGTAAATGCTGTTAAAACTTCATGGTATTTTCCAGTATTTCAATTTTAAATTCAATTATTCTGTCTACTATAACTTTGAAAATGTCCTGGCAAGTGAAGCAAGCCTTAATTACATAGTTATCCAAAGAGGAATTGCATTTTAAGTTTTGATGGTTGAGAAGCATAAGAAAGAGAGCAAGTGAACTCCTCATTCTTTAATAGTACTGTTTAAATTCGTCTATTAGCATCATATAATTTCATTTTTGGAAGTTTCTTATTGAACATTTTTATATATTTTCTTAAATTTCTCCAATTAAATATCAATCATGCATGTTTATTATTTGCATTTGGTTATTTCACTTCTTATGCTACTGTAGAGAAAACTGAAGTGTCTACACTTCAGAATAGACACTTCTATACATATTTTGGTTGGTTAATAAAATAATGATATAAGTGGAATTCAAGAGATTTCACTTTTTTTGAATTAATGAATACTTGGTACATATATGTTGAAATTTAATTAATGTTACTAAATGCAGACTTTGTCAAAGTTTTATTCTACTTTGATAGGCCAAGTATGAAACCAATGGCTGATAAACCAAACCTAATGGATGCAGTGAATCCTTTATCGTTACCTCTTCTTGGCCTACCTTTACCTATTATAAAATCTTCATGGCAGGCAGCTGCACCAGGGTCTGGTAAATTAATTTAATATTTGAATCTGAATTTTCCAAGAATCTTAAGTTATATAACTATTGCAATGGACAAAATTAATTTGTTTTTATCAGTCTAAGATTTTGTATGAAATTCCATTTTCACCATTATTATATTATGGATAATTTGCTATTTTGTTAAGATGCATGGTCTGTACCACCTGGTCCACCTGGAGGAAGTATTTGGGATGTAGATCTGACAAAGCCAAATGCTGATATGGCAGAATCAGAAAAAGTAAATAGTACATTAACCATATGCTCTGTTTAATTTATTATAAAATTGCTTCAAATTAACTGTTTTATTTTTATTTATATTTCAATTTTTTTTCATTGCATACCAGTTGTTAAGATAAATAGTTTGGTATGTTTTTAGTTGAGATTACTAGAAGAGCATCAAAAGAAATGCAAATCTGAAGAGTTGCGGTTACAGCAGGAGAGAGAAGTTGAAGAAAAAAGGATGGAAGAGTTGAGGAGGCAACAAGAAGAAGCGAGAATTCTTCAAGAATTGCAAAAACAAGTTAGTCGTTTTTCAAAATAAAATATGAGAAATTCCTATCTTTTACATATTTTATCTTTTATATATATTTTCCTATCTTTTACATATTTAGTTTAGTGAGGATTGACTCTTTTTAAGATTACATGATAGATTTAATGTGATAAATTTTGTAATGCATTTTAGTAATTTATTAATTTGTTGTGTTCATGATTTTTCTTTGCAACTAAGTTTAAAGACAAGTATTTAACTTTAGAACTTTTAAAACAGATCAAATATCATTAAAGTGTTTGCTTCCCTTTTTTTTAGCATTAATCTTTTTAAGAAATTGCATTTGCATTGAGTGTAAGGTAACTCCAATTAATTTTTCTTTGTAATTCATTCACACAATTACATAGAAAACTTAAATCAAATCTTACCCTCCCAAATGAAATTGTTGGTTTTATATATGAGCACTGAGTGTAATAATACTCAGACTAAATTTAAATTTCTAGATTGCCATAAATTGTAAGATTTGATGCTATATATTCAGACTGCAAGGAAAAATCAGTTGGATATTTATTGAAAATCACAAATTTCTGATGTATGAAAAAGGTTTAAAAAAAATTGTTTAACATTAACCAAATAATAAATAAATTGTGCAGATCAATAAAAAATATGTTTAAATTATTTAGGAAGAAGAAAGAAAGAGGATAGAAGAACTGAAACGACAGCAAGAAGAAGAGCAACGACGTCAAGAAGAATTGAAGCGTTTAGAAGAACAGAAGCGTGAAGAGGAGGAACGCCAAAGACAAGAAGAATTGAGGAGACAGGAGGAAATAAGGAGGCAAGAAGAAGAGAGACGCTTAGAAGAATTAAGAAAGCAGGAAGAACAGAGAAAATTGGAGGAAAGGAGGAGAAAAGAAGAAGAGAAAAGACTTGAAGAGCTTAAAAGGAAAGAACAGCAAAGGTTAGAAGAATTGCAGAAGCAACAAGAATTGCGTAAACTTGAAGAAAAAAGGAAGAAAGAAGAAATGCAGGTGATATATAAAATTTCATTATTTATTCTCAAAAAATTTTACTGGTCAACCTTATTGCTTTTAAATGCATTTTGAATATATAGCAAGTGTCCATTGAACCATTAGTAACCTTTTATTATTAAATTATGGTCCCCCCCCCTTCCTTCCTCCTGTATTTTATCTTTCTGAAGTGTTTTATATGTTTCCCCCAGTTGAATAAAATAGTCCTTTTTAATTATGTACTGCTTTTCTTTCTTCAACTTTGATATTCTGCCTCTTTTTAGACATAAAATAAACTTTCTCTTCCTCTCTTATAAATGGGAAATACTTTTTTAAAAATTCGTTTTGAAACTATTTTTTACTAGGTATCATTTGTACATTTTTACTATGTATCATTTGTATATTTTTACTATGTATCATTTGCAATTGAACCAAAATCTTTTCATTGATGTTTCTAAATTGATATTTTATAATACATATATATATATATATATATATATATATATATATATATATATATATATGTTAAATGTAATATAGGGTGTATTTTCATCCTCGTGGTAGTATTTAACATTACAATTTATATTTTATTGATTCATGCTCTTTGTTAATTATTACATTTGTTTCCTTGAAATTTGATTGATTAAAGTTAAATAGTATAGCTACAGTTAAATTTAAAGCTTAAATTTCAAGCTAATATTTAAATATAATATTCTAATAGAAGAAAATTCAAATTGAGAAAGAAAAGGAAAGACTCTTGGAGATTGAGCGTCAAAAAGAAGCATTGCGTTTAAAGGAGCTTGAAAGAGAAGAAAGGCTTAGAAAAGAAAAAGAAAGGAGGGAAAAAGAGGAAGAAGATTTAAGGTGTTTAGCTGAGCTCAAAATAAAATCTGAGGTAATATTTTGTTTTGCAATTTTTGATGAGTCATTCAGTGTATGTAAAGATCAAAGTATTACTCTTAATTATAACTATACCTACAGTGTTCCTTGCAAGAGGTACTTCTGTATTTGTTAATTTGTATAACGATTTGGACCAGGGTTCCATGAATTAAGATTCTGAAATAAAAATTTAAGTAAATTTACAAAAGAAATTATACAGTTTTGCTCCATGCCTAGTTGATGTCATGTGAATGTCTAATGAGCTCCTTTAAAGAGTGGCGATATTAGGACAAAATGTTAATATTTGAAATGAAGTTTTGACAAAAAAAAATAGCATGAACAGTTTTAAAAAAATTATAATTTTTTTTTTTTAATGTGTAAACATTTTGTATTTTAAAACCTGTGCTCAAACACATTTATTGAAGAATTATACATATGTTTTATTGTAAAAAAAATGTTGTACATTAAACCAAATAATTTACTAAACAAATCTGATACGAAATGTGCTGCTTAACAATATCTCACAATTAGACACAAATTAATTTGCATATGTAATATATTAATTATTTGAAAATTATATGGCTTAAGAGAGTTATGTTTGGTAAATAAGTAAATAAGCTTTATTTTATTTATTCATTAAATTATTTTAATACGGCATTACTCACACAGGGTATCTCATATCCATGGATATTTACTTTGGAATCCTTGCAAAAAAATGGAAGAATACAAATGTATATATTTAAAAAGAACACTTATACATAGTCTGCATAACACTTTATACATAGCAAAATACATGCAATGTGTTCCATGCACATGTGTTTTTCACTTTTCACAAATAAATTTATTTTTTCTGTCCTTTTTATTAGGACATTCTTCTCATCTTTTATAGAGTCCTTTGGTTTTTTTAGCAGGTGGTGCAATGTCTCATCACTGGATCCTAGTTTTTCTTTTATGTTTCTTGGAAGTATTGCCTATTGGCTCCTATTTTTCTTCAAGCATGGATTCCTAACATTTCAAAAACTAGTGTCGGGTTTGATTTCGCGTAAGGCATTTCTTTGTAAATAACGAAAGGATGCAAACATGTATTGCTGAAACATTGAACAACTCAAAAAATATAACCATGGGCCAACGATTACATTTTATAGGTGTAGAATATGTTGTGGCTATGTCATCAACATCATCTGTGTCTTTAGTTAAATTATGAAATGTGTTGATCTCAGATTTTTTTCAGTTCTTACTGTAGATGGATCTGTTGCATCATCATTATGCATTGTTGGAAGTAGAACAACATTCCTATTTTTCTTGAGTGTATATGGTGCAATTGTTTTTTTTTTTTTGGAAACCAAACATGAATAAATAAACTTTTCGATTTCTTTGAAACCCAAATTGTTGAAAACATTTTTTTCTGCAAAAGTTCCTGTGACACTGGGTAAAATGTATACAAATTATCAACTGTCAGAGTTACAAAGAGATTCGATTAAGTTTTTCACAACACTACTTGGACTATTATCTACTTCAAATGGCCCATTTGGTATATTACCGGTAGGCACTTCCATATTCCCCATATAAAATCTGTAATCGACAAATACAAAATTTTTTGTACCATAGTTAGATGGTTTGTTCGGCATATATTGCTAAAAGGGACATCACCCTCTGAATGGTTTAAGTTTCTCATTTATAGTAAAATATTCTTCGATGTACAATTTTTGACAGTTTTTCCACAAATATTTCAAAAAACTCTCATATTGGAGCAAATATATTTGAATCTTTTCTGTTTTGACGAGTTCTAGTGACATTAAAGCATAGACTGAAACGATTTGGAGATGTGGTTGTCTGGAATATTTTTCAATTCCGTCTTTTATTGACCCATTAAAATATATATATATGCATTTTACTACAGTTTATGTATTTCTAGGGAGTTTTGTTATGTTTTGAGAGCTGTAATTCATGCATAATTTCTACACTATTTATATCAGTTTGATTTTTATCAATTAATATTTCTTCCAGTTTTTTATACAAATTAAGTTGATCTTGTTCAGAGTATTTATCGAAGTCGGTAATATTCCACAAAAATTTTAAATATCTGAATTGGAAGTTTGGAGATCTAGCATTTTATTTGAAGATGACATAACCACATTTAACATTCCAAAAAAATTATTTAAAAGTTTACTTCTTCAATCTATAAAGGCTATTCTTTGCTTTTGTACAAAAATTGTTTATTGATTTTTTGTGTGGTTTTGATGATTCATGTCTTTTAAATTTGTATCGACATCTAAAGAAGATTCTAGTTCTTTACTATCTTTGAACATATTATTAAAATCTTTATCAGATCTATATTCTTTCAGAAAGTAATTAAATTTATTGAATCTTCAGGAGCCTGAGAAATATTAAAAATTTTAGCTTGAGAGATTATTGCTAACAACATTTGTTTAGTATTTTGCACTATAAAGCTACAATATATATATATATATATATATTTAAATTTTAGAATCTTCCCCATCCTTTAATGCATCTATCTGGCTTATATCTAACAAAGGTTTCAATGTTCAATTTAAAACTCTCTTTTTTTAAAACAGACCGGTGATTAGTTGAAGGAGAGAAAAAAATTGTAATGCTCTTGAACAGGAGAATTTTTTTATATGTATATAGACTAAATTGTTGTTTTCACCTTCATGTATAAGATTCAAAGTGTGATTACATTATGGTACAAAAAAATGCTTTAAGGTTGATATCTTTTTTTTTTTCACTCTGCTTTGTTTATCTGCTTGAATCCATGTCATATCCTTGGCCACATAAATTACTAATATCCGAACCATTTTACCAAGATCTTAGGTAAGAATATTAGTCTTTTACCAGTCATATCTGTTGCTGACCAAAATACTAAAAACTTTTCTTCAATACTCACTTCTGTATTTTCTATACTAAGATACTTCATATAAACTGATATCTGCTCTTGATAACTGCATTGGGGTACTTTCAAATAAATTAGAAAAATATTTTGCCTGTTTGAGCTTATTTAAAATAATTTTTTTCATATTATTCCCTGGTAACCTAATTGTTTTATTTTAAATTTTATCTCCAAGGTCTCTTAATGTGTACAGACATAATAAGGTCAAATCTTGCGATAAAAAATGACCATCATTTCCTTCGAATAATTTGTTACCGAAATATTGAAAGGCTAAATTTAGTTCAACTAAAAACTTCTTGGAATAGAAAATTCTTTCTTTAACATCACACCAATGTTTAGTTTCTCCTTTTAATGAATTTTAAAATTCTGAGTCAACAGTTTTATTGTTTTGTGATTGTTCAGATATTAGACCAAAGATCCAAATTTGAAAATGCATTTTACATTTTCATGAAGTTTTAATTGCTCACTTGAGTGATCCCAGTAATCAAATCCAGAGCTGATTTAACTATTATTGCTAAGACTATTAAACCTTTTGCAAGAAAAACAAACTTACTTTTTACAACAATATATAGTAATCATTCCCTTTTAATTGTTTCATTATTTACTAAGATCCTACAAAAGTATATCTCAGAAAATTTATCAGTTGTCATTTGGTTGATTAAAATTGGGAACCATGTTTTGGTAATATTTAGAAATCGAAGTCATTGTTTGAAATATTTTACCTAGCTTCTAAAACATTTAGTATATCTTTAAACCATTAATGTGAAAAAATATAAACTATTTGACCTATATCAAATTGTCAATGGTATTATCTACTTTTTGTTATTAATGAATAAACCAAATTGAAATGATGTATTTAAGACGTAATGAACAAACAAAACATTTTCACAGTTTTATGTATAGCCTGAAAATAGTAAATTTTTAATTTTAGGACACCTTATATATATTTACTTCTCTTCAAATCTCAGTTATTTTTCAGTTCATGGAGTATCAGTTCAGTGATACTCCATGTTTTTTTTATAAGTGAGTTCTCTTGAATTTAAAATTTTATTAAAAATTGCTCAATGGACTTGACTGTAACAAAGCTGCAAATTTGTGGAAGGAAATATTTTTTGTTGTGTATGTGCATAATTTAATAACTTGTTCTTTGTTATCTCATTTAAGTTTGGGAAAATAAATTATTAATGTTACAGTTGTCAAAAAAAAAAAAAAAAAAAAACATTTCTTAGTAACTTTAATTCTTATATCACTTGGATAAAGTGTTTAAAAATTGAGATATCAATTATAATGTAAATAAGCTTCGATTTACTTCTGAATAAAGAATTATTATCAGTATCTCCATACTAATTCAGTGTTATTTAAAAAGCAAATTGAATATATAAAATTTTGTAGATAATTTAAATATTTGAATGTGATTAAACATTAAGGTTCAGAATTTCAATCTATTCCCTCTAGTTGTTAAAAAACATTGAAGATCAAACTTGCGACCAGATATTGTTGACTTTAAGATGCTATATCTAGGTATTAATTAATCTATTAACATCATAGTTTTGTTCCCTTTGAGCTATTAACATTAATGTCACTTTTATTCATTTGCAAATATGAATTGTCAAAATTTAAAAACAAAAATACTTTTTTGTCTGTACATACATTTACATCAAAAATGGTGTAACTTGTTGAAATTAAAGGAGCCTAGAATTTATATGTTGTATTTTATCAAATAAGTGAGTTATGTTTGGTTACTACAAAAGATAGTATGGTAAATAAAATAAAAAATGTGATGTGCGAGTATTATAATAATCAAGTTCCAATTTTTCTGTTAGTCGATACTAATTATTGGAAAAAGATAATATACAAATATATATGGCTGCTTAAAAGATACTTAG
>BMAW01037517.1:201647-290351 GCA_019974015.1 Nephila pilipes
ATATTAATGTAATATTTACACCAGTTTTTAAAGAGTTCTTTACAGTATATTAATGTAATATTTACACCAATTGTAACTTGCGCTTTTAAATAATTCAGTAAATAATAAATATTACGAATATTAGTTTCTAAAATATTACATTAAAATATCTAAAATTCTTGCTAATTTAAGCTTTATAAAACATTTAATTGTTATATTTATCTAAAATTCTTTCTGTGTATGATACACTTTAAAACATGGAATTGCACATAATGGAGCATTACAGTCTTTGTAATAAACGAGTGTGCACGCCATTTTTAGTAACAAACTCTTGCCAATTTACACAAGAAAAATAACTAGATTGGCAACATTTTTCCTTATTATGCAAAATTTTTTTGCCAGTAGATCATCGTTTATAACACAAATTTAATGCAGGGTAATATATGTGGACGAACTAAACTCATCAGCTCGCATTGGGGGGAAATTTTGTTATGCAAGTAGGTTTTCGCTGCAATCATTTGGATCGAAAAACTTTGGATGAGCTGAACTGGGCTTGTTCATAACCATTGAAGGGTTAAAGGTGTGTTTATTGATGTAACAATAAATGTTTTATTATTACATTCTTAATTTATTTCACAGTTTATATAACATGAGTTGAGTTAACTATTGATTTAGGTGCATTTTTTATCTAATGAAGGAACAGTACAAAATAAATTCAGCAATACTTTCTTTTTGAACATTTAGCATGGGAGCTTATTTATTAGCCTATTGGAATTCCAATAACTAAACTATCAATATTTTCAGTATGAGAATTTTTTTTTAAATTAGTTGTGAACCAATTGTGTAGCAATAGTATTACTTGAGTATTTCAGTTATTTAATAATAAAATGTTGGATAATTATAGGTTTTGATAATTTTTTAATAGTATTACTCTTCAAATATTTTTTTTATCTTATATAGGGCCCTGTATGGGGCATACAGAATAATCAGCCAAAATCGCAATTATCTTTAGCAGACATACAAAGGCTTCAAGAAGAAAAGGAAAAAGAAGAGAGAGAAGAAGTAATTACATAATATATATAATTATATATCATTTTACAGCTTCACTTTCAAGATAATAAATCATGCTAGTTTTTGTTATCAGACTTATGGATGTTAGCCTTATTAAAAACTTAGAGTAATTTCAAGAATATTGAGATGAAGTTATTTTTGTTGATCTTTTGAACCTGTTGAGAGAAAATGTTGATTAGCCATATGTAAGATATAAAAATAGACAAAACATGTATAAAATGAAACTAAAACAATTTTATTATTTTTCCTTTTCTACATTGATTTTTGCTTGATACCTGCTCTTTATCACAAAAATTACTTAAAACAGTTTTGTACAAATCAGAAGTCTAAAATGGTATTCTAATCTTATGAGTTTTTATAACTTTGAAAAGAAAATTAATCCTTTAATAGAAAACCAAAATTCTGTGAATTCTATACCCTTTTTTAAACTATTGTTGCACAGTAATTTGAAAAGATTATTGTCTATCATAATAAATTTTAACAGAGCACTGTTGTTGATTGGATTTTGAATCTATGCAAACTTATCAATAATTTTATTTTGAAAGTAGTCTTCAGACACGATTACATGTGTCCTTCATAGAATGATTTTATATCTTGAGAGAAATCCCCATTTGAGGTTTGAAAAAAATGCTGTAATATTCAAAAATAATCCTTGCTGACACCTTCATTTATTTTTCTTCTCATATTTGAGTTTTTTATATATATATAAAAGCTGAAAATTTTTTTTCCATTGACTTCAAAAAGTACATATTTTTGTTGTGCAGAGAAAAATTCAAGACATGTTCAGCTTTTCCTAAATGATGCATAAGTATGCTAGATTCATTTATTAAAAAAAAAAAAAAGAAAAGAAAACTTAGCTAAATTTTTGGATTCTTCATACCATTCTTTTTTAAGGTAAATATTAATTTCCTGTCATAGTTTAAAAAAAAAGTGTGATAGAATATTATCATGAGAGTCTTTATACTCTGCTGTAGTACAACACAAACTAGTGTATGACTTCCATATTCTTACATAAATTTTTTAAAAGTCTTATTATCAGTAAACTAGAGTCAATAAAACTGATAACATTTACTACACATTGAGGCAAGCTCCAGATCCACAGTGCATCTGGGACTTTACTTAGAGTAAGTTCATGTAATTCTGCATAATAACCAGGCACATGGAACAAACTCAGTCATTACAGAAATAAACACACATGGTCCAATCCAAGTTATTTTCAGGTATAAAATTATCTTGTTTCTCAACCAAGCTCCAAGCCTTTATTTTTACAAAAGAGGAGGTGTTCTGCAATGTTATTACCATTTAGGAACAGTATATAACACATCAAATGAGCCATCCTTGTTGTATTCTGCAACTCATTTTTTGGGACAAAAGTTGTTTTAGTTTTATTGCATTTTTGAGAAATGTGTTCTTTTGCTGTTTCAGTTCTTTCAGTTTACTTGCAATTTGCCACTTTGGTGCCAAAATTAATTTCTCTTCACCATTAACTTCTGTCGAGGTAAAATCAATTTTAAATAATTTGTCAGCATATTTTTGCTTTTTTTAAGTTGTGACATTGGTTGAGTACGTACTTTGTTAATCAGTTATAACCAGTTCATCTTTAAAATACAAGAATAACAAAACTAAATTTCTAAAAACATAAATAAAAACTAATGCAACATTGTTTGAAACCATGAGGAAATTCTTGAAGTTACAAAAGTAATCTTAGTATTTTTGTAAAACACCATTGAGGAATAAATAAAAAGAAAGTATGAGAAGTTATGAAACTATCTTTACTTTATATAGAATACCTTCTAGCATTAAAAAGAAATGTATTAATTTATTTTGGTTATAATTTAATGTTGGGGCTTTCTCAGATGTCACATTTTACTGAATTGAATGAAGGAGTAGAAAATGTCTGCTTTTGCAATATTTTGAAGCTCCCTAGAGCAATGCAGTGTATACTCTACTGTATTATACAAAAGCTATTTTCATGAACACTTCATATTCATAATGGGCTAAATTCATAGAATCACGTGATATATATCATAAACAAACCGGCGTGGTCTGTGTTTACAAAGGATTTCCTTATATGTAAGTCGTATATATATTGTATATCCACACTTTATTTCGATTAAAGTATTTAATATCATATTTCTTACATTATTTAGTTATTTATATTCGGCAGGAAAAAATATGAGTATAATTTTTGTATCTATAATTTTATTCTCGTTTAATAGTTAAAATATCGTTCGGTAAGCTAAGCCTATTTAAACTTGCTTCCGGCGTTTGTATACTTCCGATATAAGCTTTAAATTATTTTCTGCTTTAAAAAGATACATTTTCGAACTGCTAATAGCCATTGAGTTATTTTCATCTTTTTGTTTCGATTAAGCTTATTTTATACTTCAAATGATTTCATTTATGAATATTGTTATAGTACTTATCCATTTTGTCGGCTCAAATCTCGCCAAGCAGACTTCATTGGCGACAACACACAGTATACACAAATTCAGTTTGGCTTCGATTGTATCATTTTGGCGACTTTATCGTTTGCACGGGCGAAATAGAAATGTACCTTAATTTTAAAGAAGATTAGTCGAAACACTTTTTTAAATGCTAGAAAATGACAGCTAAATTAGGATGTTTTCATAATTATTACAAAATGTCTGAATGTAAACCAAATAAATCTGCTGCTATCATTTCAGCTCTTTGATAGAAGAATGATTCAATACCTATATATTGCAGCAATCCAAAATTTCGATTTTTGCATTTATTTAGGTGAAAAATATATAAAACAAAATGTTGTGATAATTTATTATTCAATTAAAAAGCAATATATTTAATAAAATGTAAGTTACTGAAACTTAAGAAGCATAATGCGTTTCATAAACGCAGTGCAAAACAAACGATTAATAGACTTGTTTACATCGGCGAATAACACGTGGTCAAGTTATCATGTGATCATGACGTCACATGAATTTAGTCCATTATGTACTGTGTTATTTAAAATATGTTTAAATTCTCATAATCAAGAGTAATTGAAACATTTTGTTTTCGTTTAGATTAAATGTAATCTCATATCATTGTTTTTTCTTTATGTTTGTATGTTCACAGGTACAGCTAATTTTTCTTTAGTGTTTCTACTATTGTATTATAGATATGTCTTTTCCCATTAGTTTCTTTATTTTTAATATTCTAAATAGGAGGGAAGGAGAGATGATGTTTTAAAAATTTTGTGTTATGATTTATTTGAATTTATTGGAATAATATTTCATATAAGAGGAATCAAATGCATTTAAAAATTTTACAAAAAGTAAATTGTTTTAATAAAAAAAAATATTAATTCTTGTTTTATTATCTGAACTTTTAATAAAAATAGGGTGATATGCAAACAAACATTTTATTTCTGTTTATTGTAGAAAGCTCGCTTGCAGCTTATCCATCAACAGTCAGCAAAACAAATCCAGCAAGTGAAAAATGGACTTAGCTGGGCTAAAAGGTATCTGAAAATTCAATATTGTATTTATGAATTAGAGCTTTATGTTCCTTATACTGATATTTAATATAATCAATGCAGAGCAAATGATTCCCAACCTGTTGTGAAATCTCTCGTTGAAATACAACAAGAAGAGGCTGAAAGATTAGCAAAGTTGAATAAAATGCAAAAGCCCCCAGTGGTATGTATAGTTTGTGATATGCTTTTATATTTATTTGTAGAGCTATGGATTATTCAATATATAATACTTTGTGTAAATTGACTTGTTTGTATAAGTTAAGAATGATTCATAGTCTTAGTAAATTTAAGTTAGTGTAACAATTATACAATTCTAGTTTTTTTTTTTTTTTCCTTCCAAAACTATTTTGTTGTGCTTATTAAAGTTTCATTCATTCCAGAATGTAAAACCTTGAGCATTAAAAATGGGAAAAAATTAAGAAGTTGTGTGTAACATGTAAACAGAAAACGTCACTTCCATTTCTTTTAATACAAAATTAGTATAATATTAAAAATGTTTATTCATATTTAAATGGGTTTCTTTACTATTCATTATTGTAGAAATAAAGGCAATATCTTTGCCGCACACACACACACACATATATATATGAATTATGGTATGCTTATTACATATAGTGTAAAAAAAATTTTAATGGACAATCTATTCATTTTTAGGTTTTGACAATTAGTTCAAACTTGCTTATACAAATATTCACTTGCGCTTCTAAATAATTGATAAAACATCCATTTAGTTTAAATTCAAAGTTATATTTCCAAATTATTTAATATGTGACATGCAAAAAATACCTAGCCATTTTTTAAGTTGTATTTTCATATAGTGTATTTATTTTGTTTACTTTTGATGTACATTTTCCCAAAGGAATCTATTCAGTTTTGTGTCATATATATATCAGCATTAAATATAATGTATAAACTAATGCATAGATTATTTCTTTTTAAATAGCCTGTGCCAACTGTAAATTCTAATGCTGGTGTTTGGGGAAATTCTAGTCATTTAAATAAAATAACTGCAGCTCCTTCAAACTGGAATGTGAACAATGGTACTTCTAGTAACAATATAGTAACTGGTGGGTTCTGGGATGATGCTCTGAGCAGTACTCAGATTCAGAAGCAACCATCCAAAGCTCCATCGAAAGCTAAGTATGTTGTAATGTTTTAAATATATACTTTTATTTTTTGTTTTTAAGCTAAAATGTCCTTATCTATGAAGGTGAAAATTTCTTGAGTATTTGCTGTGTTATAAAATTGATAGATTTTTAATTCCTGAATATTAAATAACTAAGATAATCAGGACCCCTAATTGATATTAATTAAATGGTGTCATGAGAAATATTATTAATAAAATTTTAGAAAAGAGATAATTTATCTTACATTATGTTTTCTATCATTTTCTTATTATCATAAGTATAACTTTGCATGTAAAAAGTTAAATTGGATTAGAACTAAGAACTGGAAAGATTTTTTAAAAAAGTTTCTATTTAGATTGTCTCTCCCAGAATTATTTTTTCATTTACATTTATATTCAATTCCTCTAAAATTAATCATTTGTAATTTTTTTCATAATTTTTATGGCTGATTTATTTAAAGAGAATCAGCTTATTTGAATATATTTTCATTGCTTTGCTGATAAATGTTTATTACTTTTGTGCTTATTCATTCCTTTTCATTTTATATATCATAATTTTGTATGTCATGTAAAAATAAATATTGCTAATTTTTAAAAAAAAATCGCAGTATGAACATTTTGTTCATTTTTTTCAATCCAAGTATTTTTAAGCCTATTGTTACTGAGAAAATTGAGTTCAAATTGAAAATACTTTTTTGTTGAAAAATGATTCAATTTTATCTGTTGTTATCAATATATGAAGCATAGCAAATGCAATATAAATTTCTGCTTAAATTAATCATTTTTTTTATGTGCAGTATGTTGGGAAAAGCTTTAATTGTGGGTTATTTTCTTTTAAATTTTGGGAAGTCAACCTTAATGAGTAAATACTTTGTAATTAAATTTTTAATGTATCAATAACACTACTGTATTTGTAAATGTAAGTAACAGAATTTTGTGAGAATATATGTTTTTTTTTTGTTTTTGAAAAAATTCAGAAATTTTCATCAGTTAATTTATAACTTATGTTTTAGTACGAGTGACAGTGCCTTCCCTGCTTTAGCAAATCCTACACAACCCGCCCATGTTAGTAGCAACAAGGGTAAAAATGTCCGAGCCAAAAAAGAAGAGGTGTGCATATTTTTATGAATTATTACGAAGTAGCATAATTTTCAAAAAAAATGTATAAAAGTATTGGATTTCTTTTCTCTAATCCTTAATTTTTTTTCTTCTAATATTAGGATACTGTGGCGAGATTATTTGGTTCTCATCACAAGCCCACCGATGAATTCACTAAGTGGTGTACCGAAACAATCTCATCCATGCCATCTTCTGTTGATGGTCAGGTTTAATTATTTTTGCCTTACCTATTCATTAAAAGAATGAATTTTTTACTCAAGTATATCAATTAATATTTTATTCTTTCAGTTCCTACTTTTGTTGCATTCTTAAAAGACATTGAATCTCCTTATGAGGTATGTGTTACATTTCACTGATGACAAATTCTCAATTTTTTTAAATCTCTTTTATTTTCTTATATATAAAGTTTTGACACACTTTTATCTTAAAATAGCTTTGGTTATTTTAACATATACATTTGGTTACAATTTAAAAACTAAAATAATTATTTTGACAGTTAAAAATAAATTCTCCAAAGCTATAAATGCATTAACTGTAAGTGAAGAATAAGAATCTGATGTTATGCTGTTATATACATCAATTGGAACAGTTAGTGCCATTAAACATCGGTTTGTTGATTAATAGTTAGTCGCATAATTGTCTCTATTGATTGTTTGGTTTTATGGGATTTTGAGCAATAATGGCTATTATCACAATTGTCTTCCATTGCTCTTTTAGGAAGTGTATTTGTATGAACGTCTGTAAAGGGATAATATGCTACTAGTGAGCACAGATTAAACAAAACGAATTCTGCCAACCAATCTCTGTATGATTTCATTTAATTTTTACTTGAGTCTTGGGAGAAAAAGGCCAGAGAGTCTGATAATCTTGTTTTTTCAAGTGCAGTTTTCAAGTAACTAATTAAATAATACAAAGCATTCATATTTAAATGAATGAAACATTTTTTTTCCCAAAGCAGAAATAGTTCGCTCTTTTTGTATGGAATGAAATCTGACAAAATTAAAATAAATTTATCTCTAACAGAATTTTACTGGTGAAAAGTTATGTTATGCTTTCTGTTCTACTCAGATGTAATTTAATTGTCCTTGTAAATTTAAAAAGACAATCTGTAATTTTTAAATTAACCATTTAACATCTGCATATGGTTTTGATTGGGATTTTTATATAAAATAAATTTCTTAATTAATTGTGCTGTATAATACTTAAAAGATCATGTTCTTTTGTCTTTGGAAAGGAAATGCACTGTGTAAAGAAATAAATTTCAATTTTTTATTCCTTTTTATTTTATTTAATTGAATTTATCCAAAGTTAATTTTATTCGGTACATTTCCCGTAGGAATTTGTTTAATGGATCATTCTACATCCAAATTATTTATCATTGGTACTGTATTTTAAAGAGTTAGTTTTCAGGTGCACCAAATTTTTACGATGGTCATAATCTCATATTACTGCTCTTCACAATCTCTTGTATAAAATTTTGACATGTTCTACTATTCATAACATAATTCTTGAATTAATGAGCCTGTATCTGTGGTCTATTAATGTTGAACCTGTTTTTAGCTTCCATATTGGAATAGGGCATTATTTTCCCTTTAAAATGTGATGAAAACTCTTGAAATATTAAATATGTTTAATTTTTTTATGAATACTCTGCAACCTTTACTAATAATTAATTATTAGTAAAGGTTGAAAATAAGATTTTATTCCTGAGTTACTTTATGTATTAATTTCTAAATATTGATACAATAAGAAAACTTAATTGCACTAATAAAAGCCATAGAAGATTAAAGATTCAATGTTCCATCATATATTATAGAATTTTTTATTTAAATTTGGAACATTGATCATTTTATGAAGATGCTTGTTTTAAATTATTATGTTTGTATTTTTCGAATTTCTCTTGGTATACATTAAAAGATTTTTAAAATTTTTCTCATAGTTGACAAATTATATAAAAATTATCTTTTTATGAGAATTTTCTTAACAATAGCATTTCAATGACTTTCAAGTTCTTTTTACTGTATTTTATTCTGAATATATTTAAATTCATATTGTTTTAGGTATATGATTATGTGAAATCATACTTTGGAGAAGGCAAGGAACCTAGAGAATTTGCAAAACAGTTTTTGGAAAAGCGAAGCAAGTATCGAAACCAAGCAAAGCAAGCAAAAGAAGTTAGTATTTTATCATTCTCATTTATCATTTTCAGTTTTTATCTCTATTAGATTTAAAGTTATGTTTCTAATAGTGTGTGCTTATTGTATAATGCTATATAATTCAGTTGTTAAAAGTCAATATATGCAAATTGTCACAGTTCTGAAACTTTAATGCCAGTGATTTTCAAATTTAGCCACAGATATGTCTTGATTTTACTAAAGACCCATCATACAATATAAGATCTGTGTTTTACATTGAGTAAAAATGGGCCTTCAAATTTAATCTTCAAGTGGGAATTTAATGAAGAAGGCAACAGAACAGATATCATCCTTGTCACTTGATTTTATTTCAGAATTATATTGTCTTTCCAAAAATACCTTGTGAGGATTTTATTGCAACAGTGTTAGAAACTAATCAACCTATAAGCTGACATCAACGCAATAAATCAAACCCTTGTAATAATGATTGTATCTATTGGCTATGAATTTTAATTTGTTAGAAAATTAAAACTACTTTGTATAGTCATTATAGTGATAAATTCTTTTATTTTCAAAGGATAATACACTATGGGGACCAGCACCAGCCATCACTCCTACTGTAAATAAAAATGTTACACCAACATCCAATGACAATGATGGCACTTCGAATACCAAAGGTAAAATAAAAAAGAGAAAAGGCAAGATGCAAAAACTTGACAGTTCCATGCTTGGTTTCACTGTCCAATCCAATCCTGATCGCTTGAATGTCGGCGAGATTGATCACATAGAAAATATGTGAATTTTTTTTACCATCATCATCAGAGCAGTTTATCATAACTGTATATTCAGGTGCTGCAAAGTGTTTTAACTTCTTTTATTGATCAAAGAAGAAAACAGTTTCAGTCAAAATATTGTGATATATGTAAAAAAGGGAAAAGTGAATTAAAATACAAAATTAAAAACCAGCCATGTAGTTGTGATATAAAGACAGGTAAGTGTAACATAAGATTCGGTATGCTTAAAAAACTTTATCAACAAAGGAAGAGTGATTATTTATTAAAAGTTTTAAAAGAGAGAATTGTAAAAATGACAGCAAAGAGAATTTGTAAAAAAAATAGTAAGTTGATATGATCATACCTAACCCTTGTATAAATTTGTTGTCAAAGTACTTACTTTGGCTCTATTTGTAGACAATGTAAATAAATTTATATGCTTGCAGCACAGTTGTTTATTGCTTTTTATTTGAAAAATCTTGCTTGGAGAATTATTGAGTGCATTCTTAAATTCTATGCATACTATTACAGATTTCACTACCATATATAATTAAATTTATATTTATCTAACTTTAATATATAATATTTTGATCCAGCTGACGTGTGTACAGTTTTGATAAAGAAGGGTATGTTATTGATTTTATCTTAAATATTTTTTAATTTGTTCATTTTGAACACTTACAGCTGTGCAAATATTGAACTATCAAGCTATTGTATTGTGAATCAGGCTTGAGAATCATTTTTTTTCTGTTGACCATTGTATAAAAGTTTGTGGAGCAAATTTCCAACGTTATGTCACTCAAAATTATGAAGTTTTTTCCATCCTTAGTAAAATATATTCAGGATTAATGATTTGGGAGATATATACTAACATGAAAAATATTTTTTTAGTTCTGAACAAAGTTTTCCTAATCATAAAAAAAATTTGTGTTTTATAACATGAAAAAGAATAAGCTATTAAAATTTTTGATTCATTGCAATTCATTTTTTATTTGTTACTGTTTAATAATTCTTATTTTTTTATAAAAGTAGTACCCATGATAATGGCAGACTGTTTTCTGGTCAAGTAACTTTTTAAAAATTTAAATAAAACAATGTGAATTTTTTTTTTTTTTTAAAAAAAAAATAGATTCTAAAATTACAACAGTAAGAAATAAAATGCCTAAAATCTTCGAATAATCATCAAAAATTAAAATATGATTTGATGCTTATGTAATATAGATTTCATATAACTTAATTTTAGACCATTCTAATATAAAGGTAAATTATTAAATTTTTACTGTAGAAAATATTTTTTTGTTGTAAGAAGAATAATAAAATTACATATGAATTTAAACGTTTTTTTATTAATTGATTTCTCTAAATAACCTAATATACCATATAAAGTCGTTCAAAAAACAATGCACCCTTTACTTTGATTTTAAAATAGAACCAATTCTTAACTATATATATAAAAAAAATTGCAAAATCAATTTTAAGCATTATTAAGTTAAGTTTAAGCATTTTACGCTCAGATATTCTTGTGATTTTAAAATTATTTATTTTAATCATAAAAAATTAATTTTAACATCTATCATTCTTATTTTCGCCAATTGGTTTCAAGATTAAAATATAGTAAAAGCATTTTGTAAAATAATATGGTTGAAGAAAATGTCATATTGCAGATAATTTAATTTTCAATGAAACTTAACAATTTCAGTGATAAAAGAAAACACTCTAATTGATTTGAAAATCCTTTAATTTTTGTCATGTTGTGACATCATTTTCATTCACTTGCATGTTTTGAAAGGTAGGAAATCTAGAATCACACAAGTCTCTTTTAAAATTGTTACTTTCTCTTGATCTTTCATGTTATTTTTAATAACGACTGTTTTTTATAATTTATGAGATATCTTGTCATGTAAAATGATTTGATTGATCCAGATTAAAAGAGTCATTTACTCATCCTCACGTGAAGTCTGTAGATGAATGGACATGGCATTGATCTCGTGACAGGAGAATATTTCATTTTAACCACACATTTGAATCCTGATTCCTCTGATTACCCATTGTGTATATGGGGCTCATGCATGTTAAATCTGTTGGAGCTCAAAGCCTTTACGGTGTGGAAGTTGGGAGAATAAGGGGACTGGCTCAGGAGTCACTCTCACTTGACTATGGTTCAAAATTATGAAGTCTGTGCCAGTATCTTTCTTATTGCTACTGTGATGTGCCCTCAGTAGCTTACTTTCTTTAGATGACTACAGGCATCACTCACTAAAAGCATTCTATTGATCTTGTTCCTTTCCCTTCACTTGACCGAGGCACAAAATTACGAGGTCTATTGGCGACGAACCTCGTAATTTTGAATAGGGGGGCTGGTGTGCAGCTCTAAACCCTTTGGGTGAGCTCGGTCCCCTTGGGTATTCTGCCAATAGACCTCATGTTGCTTCTAGTGCAACGTTAATATAACCAAACCTTTTAATTAATATTTCAGTCGTACTACTTAATATTCTGAATACAGTAAGCATCTTTGAAGAAAATTGCTCCTTTAATTCTGTCCCTCATGTTATAGCTATTAAACCTTGGGATAAGTATACTGAAAACTAATGCAAAAATTTTTGAGGCAATGAATTTAATTTTAATGGAAATAAAATTAATAAATTTGACTAAGCATAGCCACAAGATAGAAATAGTTGAATGGTTTTTGCTCTGTATATACATTTAAATCTGCCACATGCTATTTCTACTAAAGAAATGTAGTTCTTCGAAATGTTCGGCAATTGCAGAATTGCACCTGGATTAAATGTCACTCTAGTAGGTCTGCTGTACAACAGGAATGTTCAATCATTTTCATCCCTGGGCCGCATTGGAAGAATACAAGTTGTTTATGTGGCCACACAAAATAGATATTTTTCTTAAGACGCTAACAATAACTCCTGAACAACAACAAAAATGATGCAAAACTAAAAAAATGACATTGTTTTATATATATCATTATTAATTTTAATAAAAATAAACATAGATATAAACTATAAAATATATTTGGCACTGACTTTTAGAAACTAATGCATCAATATCTGGTTTGATTGAAATAGTTACAATTTTCAGGGAGTTCTAAAGGTGTTTATCGGATATTCTGATTGTAATTTTACTCTTAGTGTGTTTCACTATTGAAAATAGTGTTCACAAATGAGGTGCTTTCGAACAAAGATGATAATTTACAGCAAGCGACATCTTTGGGCAGGTATGATTTATAAAAGTCCAATAAACAGATTTTTATAAAATTTCTTTTTGAGATGGATAGGGGACTGGAACTCTATGCATTCCATTTGAAAATTTGCTGGTGGCATATTTATATTAACTGTAAATAGAGCCCCCCCCCACACTACCACCATTTTGTGTGTGTGTGTGGCCGCAGTAGCCTTGTGGTCATGGTTTCGAATTCATGACCGGCGGTTTTCGTTCAGTTGCGGGTTCGAGCCTTGATGCCGCGAAAAACCCACTGTGTAGTCAGAGCTAATGCACGTTGAATAAGGCGACATTAATAAAAACTAAACTAACCTCCATTTTTTTTTCAAACGTCTAGATAACAGTTACATCCTGTTTGTTGTATCATAGCCAGATTCAGTTCTTGCGCTGGAAACCAAATTTCATTCACTGATGCATGGAATTTAAAAAACACGTTTAATTTCAAAAGTCCTAAACTCTGTTTTTAAATATGTATATTTCTCTAAAGATTTATTCGGTATATAAAAGGCTTTCACCTTTGGTAGCTAGCTCATTGGACGATGAAAATTTCACGTCTTTGTACTTGGTAGCCATCATCTCCCATTTCTATATCACTGATTCATCAAAACGAATATTAATTAGCGTAAAGTAAGCGTACTTTTAACTCCCAGTCTGCTCAGGAACAATTACTTTTAAGAAAAGAAAATACTTTTAAATTCTTAATATTTTTTTTCACACAAGCAAAAAATTCTAATGTACAAAAATTGTGCTAATGTTAACAAAAGAATAAAAACATGATACTGCCATAAAATTCAATTATTAAAGTAAATGTTATAAGAACAAATGATAAATTATTAAAGTAGACAATAATGCTATGTTTGAGTATTAAAATAAAAGCGGACAATAAAACATTAAATTAAATATGTTAGTAATGTAAATATAATTTAAGCAAACTAATTGTAATTTTTACAATCATAAAGTGTGATAATGTCAATCTTTTAAAATTAACACGATGTATCCTTTATTTCATGACTACACACAGTTTTGTTGATGTTAATTTCTCGACAGCATGTTTTTTTTTTTTTTTTTTAAATTTACATTTATTTATGTTTGCCATGCTTTCATTTACAACACCTTTAAGGTTTGAAACATTTTACTGATAAGTTAATCGACCTGTGTGGTGAACGGAAATGACAGAATAGTCCCACTGTAACTCATGCATGTCGTAAGAAGCGACTAAAATGGGTACCCAGCGTCTGGGGGTATAGCCGGGCCCCTGCCCCTTAGGGACTTGCCTTCTTTAGGTAAGTACGGGCATCATGACCCCGAGGTACCCTAGTGATCTTTTTCCTTCCCGTGGGGTCTACTGTCTTTGGTAAGCACAAATGATGCGCTCTAGCGATCCTTCTCTATTTTCGACTGTCCTTGTCAACCAATTTCTGTCTTTTCATTTTCTTCACGCCTAGACCACAATTAAATCTTGTTTGGCGCAGCATAGCCATATCTGGCTCTTCCGCCAATAAATTTTACATTCACTCTCTGATAAGTTAATCACCATCAGCATACATCTTGATGACACATATTCAAGTCCTTTAAAGGAGCAATAAAGTCTATTGAAATGCTAAATAGCAAAATGTGTACTAGAATTTTTTTTTTTTTTTGATGCCTCGATGTATCGTAAGCAATTTCAATTCATTAAGTACGTCAAAAAAATCTAACGTTTAGTTTAGACTGAGCCACCTAACTTCTGTACAGTGTATGATATCATCATATACTGTACAGAAGTACATCATCAAAGCCGCGCATGTCAAACTGGCGGGTCACATGCGGCCCACAATGAATATCTTTGCGACCCAATCAGCAAAATTTATAAAAAGTATTGTCGCTTAATTTTTGAAATTCTAATTATGCGCGATCACTGATAATTACCATAACATTCGCCAATGAACTATTAGTAGTCCGATTGAAACGAGACGCCATTTCCCCCGTCATTAGCAAAAAATATTTTAACAACTGATAGAAAACTATTACCTAGCCCACTATTAGTCTTCAACTGTCTTGCTTGGTGTGTCTCCGCTTTCAGAGAAGAAAAATGACTTTATTATTTTAAGCAGTTATTATGTGTCTAGTAAGTTATTGTTCAAGAAGAAATATTGACTTTCGTTACAAATTTTTATTATTCTGTATTAATGATTACTCATTTTTTAAGTTCTTACATTCGGTATGTCTTTATCTAAAACAGATGGTGGCAAAACTAATCGAAAAACTGTTTACGAACTTCGGTACTTCCAGGATGAGTGGGAATTGTATTTTTGCTTTCGAACGTTTAGACCACAGTTACATCTTGTTTGGTGCAGAAGAGCCACACCTGGCTCTAGAGCCATTAATCACCACTATCATACACTGTATTTTTGCTGCGACATTGAAATAAAATAAATCGCTTGAAACGTAACAATCCAATTAATGCACCAAAGCTACATACATAAAACTTCGCTATATACAACATAAGTACTGTGATACAAATCACAACAGTTTTATCTACTGCGAAGTATAATAAGAGAAGAAAAACCTAGCACTTTATCTACGTATAGGGAAGGACCGCGGTAGCCTAGTGGTCAAAGCGGCCGGCGGTTTTCGTTCAGTCGCGGGTTCGATCCTTGGCCGCCAAAGACCCGCCGTGCAGCCGGGGCTGATGCACGTTAAATCTGTTCGGGGCTCAAAGTCCTCCCGTTGGCGTGGTGTGGATGTTTGGAGAGAGGGGTGCCAGCTCAGGTGTCGTCCTCGTCACTTGACCGTGGTTCAAAATTACGAGGTCCGTCGCCAATAGCCCTCGTGTTGCTTCTAGTGCGACGTTAATAAAAACTAAACTACATATAGGGAGGCCCGTGGCTAAAAATGAGTTTGACATCCATGATCCAAGCATTTAAGAAATTCCTGAAATAGCCAATTATTCAATTTCCAGGACCCTATAAAATTCATAATTTTGACAATAATTTGGGTAATATGGTACATTTTTAAAGCTCTTCCGCAGAAATGCTCTTGGTGTTCCATGCAATGTTACTTCATCAAACGAGAGCTTACTGCAGCAATGGTATCGTCTTCTATTAATTTTACAAGCCCCTCTTTGTTATTTATCATAGCTGGGGCACCATCTGTAACTACGCCTGATATTTGGCAAGAGACAAAAAAAATCGCGTTAACGTTTTTTTTTCTTTCAATTGTTTTATATAAATTTTTCAATGTTGTGGTGTCTTTTATTGGTACTGAAGTTATTTCTTCAGTTACGCTATAATTATCTCTCTTTCTCATTAATGCCTCTAATAAATATGACAAATTGAACCGTCATCAGTAGCATCAGTACTCTCATTCATTGTCAAAGAATAAAGTTTAAAACCACACGCTTTAGTTTTCAAAAAATTTTCGATATATTTTCCAAGTTCGTCAGTTCTCTTAGTAACAGTTTGATGGGATACACTGATTTTATTAATGTCGTCTTTCTTATCAAAGAGAATTATATCTTCCAGGCTTTGCTAAATAAACTAACCATCCAAAAACTGACTTGATTTTTTGGTGATAAAATTTGCGAACTACATAACTGATCATTACAAAAGATTCTATCCGAAATGTAATGATGTACATAAACTTCTGTTAAGATATAAGACCTGTTTTTACTACCGTTATTCTGTCTCTACAATGCTATTCCTTATACGTTTCAAATTTGAGGCATGTTTTTGCGTAAAATGCATTTTCAAATTAAACTCTTTATAATACGCTTCAAATTTGGAGTGTATTTTTTGTGTATAATGGCTTCTCAAATTATAATATTGAAAGACAGGCATCAGAACACGATAACAAAATGACCCACTGTTCCTCTTAATAACTTTGAGGGGAACAGTGAGACATTCCATCCTCCCTGTTCCTTAATTCTAACAATTTTTCAATGAATAATCTTTTTTTTTTATCGATACACCTTTTTTTTATTGTGATTTTTTTGAGACTTTTAGAGACTATACTAAAATTTCAAAAGTTTTAAAAAACTATTTAACTCTTTATTTGGTTAAGGTAAAAATAAGATAGAAATAAACAATGTATATATATATATATATAATGTTATCTCAAGTGCTTAAAGCCCGCCTGTAGAGGGCGTTTTTTGTAAAAGGGTGAGTATGGGATGTCATACGATCCCCTCAGAGCAGATCAGACTAATTCTCCGAACGGAGAGGTGAAAAGCGAGTTGATACTCGAGAAAGTTGTGAATAGCGGGTGATTGAATGCTAACTGTAAACTGCATTTGTTACCAAGGTAACATAACAGGAACTATGTTGAATGAATAAATTAAGTTTTTATTGTTATTAAAAAGTGTGTCTGATTTCAAGTGAATTTTACGGGAGAGTAAATAGCTAAGTAATCTACCGTAAGGAATAAAAGTAATTAGCTAAGTAAGTCACCATAAAGAGAATCAAAGTGACATGATTTATGAGTTCTAATGTTATAATAAGAAGTTATATTGTGAAGAGTGCAAAAGAATAGTTTAGCCAAAAAGTGAAAAATAAGGAGAACTTTAAGTAAAGTTTAAAGTTAAAGAGTTGCAAGGACTCTCTTCTACAACAACGTTAGAAGTTAAAAGGTCTTACTCAACCAGCCAGAGGAGATATCTTTTCAGCCTGGTTGGTAGGACCGTCAACTTCGGACCCACTCATCCAGGGTTCGAAACAACGCTGCCGCATCAAGGTCATCAACTCTCTTCCCCCTCCTCGGGGTCGGAAATCCACCGGTCGTTGAAGTGGTGACTCAGGACTTGGAACACTAGATGGCAGCACAGCCTGTACTTACTGATTGCATATGCCCCAACGCAAAAATACTTGTCTCTGTGCGTCTAAGACAGAATCACAGCTAGTGATTTCTAAACTTCCTCGGGATCGGAAATCCACCGGTCGCCGAAGAGTAAATAGTTTTGTTTGTGTGATGTGTGCAAAGTGAAAAAGTTTCAATATTTCAGAAGTGGGATTGTGTATTGAACCCCATGGCCAAACTGACATTTCGAAAGAACTGCATATGTGAAAGAAACAAAGTGTTTATTGGGAGAATTTCAACCCTGGATTATATTTTGGACTGTGCGAAAGAAAAAAAAAGTGCGTTGTAGGAAAATAACCTACCAGGACTGTGAAACTAAAAAAAAAAAAAAGTAAATAATTTTCGCTTTTTTTATGCGACTGGATGTGATAAGAAACGTAAAAAATTTGTTTTGAATAACAAATTGTAGTAAGAAAGCATTAAGTATGTCGTTCTTCTCAAAAGGTCTGAAATGTGATCTCTTGGAATTGGCACAAAAAATTCGGTATAAACCTTTCACCTGAATGAAGAAATAATAGCAAGAATAATTAATGATGAATACTATGAAGAAGATTTCGGGGAAGGATGTCTCGAGAGGATAGTTGAAGATAGGATCGTAAGAGAACAAAGGGAACAGGAATTAGAAAATTTAAGACGTAAGCTCAGAGGAGAACTGGAATGATTTTTCTGCAAGAATTATAGTCATTTTGCTAGAGATTGTCCCTTCTCATGTACTTGATGTGGAAAATCAGGAGGTTGCAGAAAACAGTTTACAAGAAATAAGAGTGAACCAAAAATGATTACTTTTAGTGTTCGCGATCAAGAATCATCCACATCTAATATGTACAAGAAACCAGCCTTTATAAATTGCTGTAGGATCACTGCTCTACTGCATACCGGATCTTCAAGTTGTTTACTCAAAAAATCAGTTGCACGAAATTTAGAACTGAAAATTTTACCGTGTAAAAAGGATCTCTATTCATTTGGTAATGAGTTAAACCCAATCATGCAAAGTTTAGGTGTGATAACAATAGATCTCCAAATAGAAGAAGTTTTAGCAAACAATATTTCTGTTTTTACTGTCCCAGGCTCAACTCAGCCAGTTGATTTATTGGTTGGACGTCTGTTTTTAGACTCATCACGTATTGATTACGCAAGGATCGGTGGAGAGTTACTCATTCGATATGTGAAGGATTACCCATTTATAAATTTAAATAGTGTTAAAGCGACGCCATGTATTGAATCAAAAGCAGCTGAAACTATCCGTAGTGAATTTATTAAAGTTAAGAAAGAAAATTAGAAGTAAATTGAAGAATTAGCTAAAGTGCAAAAAATAAATAAATAAAAAAAGATTACCTGAAGTTATACGCATACAAGAATGCTTTGAAAAACGATTTCAGTCTCAGCAGGAAAAGTTTGAATCTGAATTGAAAGAAAGGATCCAGAAGTTTGCCGAAATTCAGAAGGAGAATGAAAATTATCTCAAGCTATAAGGTTACAAGATGCCATTATTGAAAAAAAAAAAAAAAAGAAGCTAGAAGAACTGTTGAAGGAAAACAATTTCAGTCTCAACGGGAAAAGTTTGATTCTGAACTGAAGAATAAAGAACAGAAATTATCTAAAATCCAAGAACATAATTAGTAAGTTAACGCAAGCCTTACGGGAACAAGAAGCTATTAACAGAGAAAAAGAAGAAACATTATTACCCCTAGTGATGCAACTGAATGGCAAGAAAAATGAGAATTATAATTTGTTAAGTGAATTAGAAAAATTGTGGAATGAAATATGTACTTTAAATGAAGAAAAAGAAGGAATACTGAGAAAAGTAAAGGATAACAAGAGAAAAAAGGATGATTTGTAGATATTAACCAATTTTCGAGAACAAAAGCAAATGAAAGAAAAAAGTGCTAAGGAAATTACAGAAAGAAAATAAAAAGAACGAGAAAGAGAGAGTTTTACAACAGATAATTAGGGGGATAGAACGAGTGGTTAGCAAGTTTCTCCTCCGACGAAAAAAAATACATTTTAAAAGGAAGAGTGCGATTCTAATGCAAGGGAGCAGCTTCGTAAAAAATACCTCAATATTCCCCTGTCCCGTGAAAGCTTCACCAAGAAACATGTTTTAGAGACCATGGGTCAATACACCACATTACAGAACAGTTCGTACAGTGAAAAATTACAACAAAAAGTAAAAAAAAAGAGAACTCCCGAGGAGAAAGTCCCCCTTTCTAAAGGCGGGAAAAATGAAAAGGAATTCCATGTGACCCAAAGGGATCTAACAGTATTTCACTAAGTAATGAGTCTCCATTCCCTTCAGTAATAAGAATTTGGGACACCTGCAAAGTAACGGAGCTGAAGAAAAAAAAGCAGAAGGGCAATACAACACATTGCAAAGACATTCTTTGACAGAGCGACAGACACACACAATGTGGAAGATTTTTCATCCCCTTTCCCCCAAAGGCTGTATGAACGCAAGAAAACAGACCTCCTCACCGAAACCTACAGTGAAAGAAGTCTCCCCCGAACAGTAATGGAAACTAACGAAGCGTTACAGTATGGAGTTACAAGAGAAATTAGCACGCGTGAAAGGGATCGACAGTTTTCACCACTCCAAGCGGTCTCAGTGCACTTCAAGAATGTGTTCCCCCTACAAGTAAAGGAAGGAAGTGTACCCCCTTGGATAGCGACGAAAACTGCGGGGACAATTTTATGACCTCAAGCCAAGGAATCCCAAAAGGCATGTTATGAAAGCGATAGATGGGTGAGAGATTTTTTTTTTTTTAAATTTCTTTTTACAGAGATAAACAAAGGGAGCTATGAACTCTAATGTTTTGCAAACAACTTTAGTAATTTTCTGTTGAGAATTAATGTACAGTTATTTCCGCATGGAACATTTGAATATCTTTAAGAACTGAGTATTTAAAGAACTTTTAATTTGATTATCTTCGGAAAAAAAATTATAGAATCAATGAGATTATTTTTTAAAGGGTATTTTATTAGTTTAGTTTTGGACAAGGGTAAGTAATTTTAATCATGTCAACAATGTTTTATTTTGATTTCATTATTTGAAACAGAAAATGATCTATTTTGTGCGAGAATTTAAAGTTAATGGATGTGCTAACTTGTAAAGGAGTTCTTATGGATTACACGGTAAAATCTTAAACGTGTCAACAAATGTTTTTTTATGTTTATGTGATCTATTAGGATGAGTTGAATAATTGATATTTCGAGGTTATATGCTCAACGAATGTTTTATTTTGATTTTATTATTTGAAACAGGAAATGATTTATTTATTTTGTAAAGATTGATTTTTGTATGGATTTCATAAAGTTTTATTTTTGTAAGGATTTGATATAGAAAAGTTTTAATTTTGTAATGATTAGGGATGTAATTTTGTAAGGATTTAGGAATACAATGATTAAGAATGTAAAGATTCAGTTTGCAATTTTGAATGCAATTTTACGATGATTTATTTTTGTAGGAATTGATATTTATAATTTTTTTTTCAGAGGAGGATTTTGCAATGAATTATTTCGTAAGGATTTGATTTCGGAATATAATGATTTAGGAATGTGATTTTGTAATGATTAAGAATAATATTTTCTTGTAAGGATTCTTAGAATGTTTTAATCAATTGTGTTATGTTAAAGAATTTCTTATGTTACCTGTGTGAACCCTTTTGAGTCTATAAGAGTTACGCATATGGTATCAAAACGAGAAATAGTATTTTAAGTGTGTAAGAGAAATAATTCGATATAAAAACCAACGTTTTTAAAAACAACGTTTTTATATGGTGGCAAAGTTTATTAGAGAAAATTATTGAAATATTAGTTGAAACTGTTAGTTATTTTTAACTTTAAAATTTACTTAAAAAGAGACATTTGTGAGCGTATTAAAAAATTCATAATACTCATAAAATCAAAACATGCATTTAAAAGTTTGTAAGTCATTCTATTAAAAAAAAATGGGAACCAGAATTCAGAAAAAATTATTGTGATAAGACATGGCGCCAAATATTGGAAACTTTCTTTCTTGCGAATGATTACTGACTAAAAGTCAGCAACCCTTACTATCTCGGAGATAGTAAAGGGGAGATAGTATCTCCCCTTTGTGAATACAAAAGTTTTACGATACCTCATGTGGCGTGGGGAGTGCCCGGTGTTCCCAGAGGGGGAAAGAAATTTTTTCCTCAATTCTAAAAGCGCCGAGAGGAAAGAATATTTTGACTTATTAAAATTATTGAAATATTAGTTAAAACTTGTCGCAAACGTCTAAATATTGCATTGTTAGACGAGTACGAACGATTCCCAAAATTTCAAAGCTCTAGCTTGATGGCACACTCACACACACACACCAAGTAAAATTCAGAAAAACGTTTTAAAAAAGAAGGAAAGGAAAGACTTTTATATTTACAATTGTTGGAATTAATGCTTATGCGGATACAAAAGTTCAATGTTTTGAAGTTATGAAATTAGTAATTTGTCAGATATGAGTACTTTTTAAAATTTTTTATATGGCAATTGATATTTGAAATTAGGCTTGATTTTTTGATAGGATTTGATATAAAAAGATATGTGTATGATTTCTATATTTTGAAATATGAATTTCATGTTTGATGTTATATTTTTTTTTTATTTGTATACGATAATTAATGATTTATAGGAAATGAACTAATCCTGTTTTGTGTGAATATTTTCGTTAGGATAATCCATATCTCGATATGAATATATGACTGTGTTTATGTAATTTTTTTTTAAAAAAAAAGAGGTGATGTGTACTATTTTTAAAAGATGTTGAGAGTAGTATTTTAAAGAATTTTTTTGATTTTAGTATTTTGATATGGAAGAGAAATAATGTTTTGGACTATATGATAACTAAGATTTTTTTTGTGCGAAGCCGAAAACTAGAATTACTATTTAAGTGGAGAAAGATTTTTTTTTAAATATATGCATAGTGGAATTAAAAATAATTCGTTGTGAAATGTACGCATAAGAGTGAAGGCTATGTAAAAGGATATGTGAATGATTACTGATATTTGATATTTTTATCTGTATATGGTAATTGATATTTTAAGTATTTGAGGAATTTAACTATTGATGCTTGTGCATGATTAATGATATTTGATATTTTAGGTATTTGAAGAATTTAACTATTGATGTTTGTGCATGATTAATGTTATTTGATATTTTAGATATTTGAGGAATTTAACTATTGATGCTTGTGCATGATTAATGATATTTGATATTTTAGGTATTTGAGGAATTTAACTATTGATATTTTTGAGTATGATAATTAATGATTTTAAAGTGCATCAGGTATTGATGATTTTGGAGTGTTTATATTTTTTTTTATTTGATATGCTTTAATTAAGATTTTTTATGAGAATTTAGTAATGTTATTTTTGGTTCTATGTTACCGAAACAATCGAAATATAAGAGAAAATTCACTCTTACCTGTGAAGTCCCGGGTTCGATCTGTGGATGTTGCCGGAGAGCATCTCTACTTGTGAAAACATTGCACCATTCGGTTTTCTAAACTACTACATTTATTCTATTAAATTACAAGTTATATATTAATTATCTACAAGATCATCGTTAATTTCACTAATGATTACGTGCCTAATCTAATCCAAACAAAACATGGTTATATAACTAACTTCTCCTTTCGCAGAAGAACATGGGAAGAAGGACTCGTCATACCGTCATCACTGTGCATGTCTGCGAAAAGGGATACAAAAAAGAGCATGTGATGAGCGGGATTCTTAACATCCTCCCACCTTTGAGTTTTGCCTAGAAAACTCAAACATTGTATTCAATGTTCAAATTTAAAAAAAAAAAAGAACACACACTTAACATTTTCTTAACACAGATTATCAAATATATATATATAAAAATCAATAAAACACTTCAATTATACACACAAAACTGTCAATAACACCTAAATCTATCAATTAAAGTTCTTTAAAAAAATTAACGTTTTAACAAAGCAGTCCTTGTAGTAAAGAAAAGTTCAAAGTTTTACAAAACAAGTCTTTCTACTTGCTTTAACCTCTTTCCATAGCGAGAGGTTGGTTCATAAAATTCAGTCTTATCTTCAGAATATCTTTCAACTTCACTAGTCTCATCGCAGATAAATTTTTCTGGTTTATCATATTTTTTTCATCATCCGTTCTAAAACTTTGGACCTTTCGTGCCCCCTAACTTCAAGTGAATACAGTCTCAAAACTGGACGTAAGATTTTCCCCTTTTCAGTTTTAAGTTTGATAAGTCTGATGTTTCCACCCGGGGACGTAAAGAGTTCTATCACTTTTCCTGAGGACCAATCCAGTCTTTTCGTGTTGTCGCTGGATATCAAAACTACATCTCCTATCTCAAGAGGTTTTGAATTTCGCATCTTTTTTTCATATTGTCTTAGCTGACCCAAATACTCAGAACGAAAACGTTTGCTGAGATCCTGCCACAATCTTTGACGACAGTCATATCTTTTATTCAAAGATTTACTATCCAAGAGGTCCAGGTCAGGTATTCCAACTTCTTTGACCTCTTGCAGGAACATAACGGGAGTCAAAGTTTGTAAGTCATTTGTATCATCACTTACGTAAGTAAGAGGTCGCCCATTAATGATGCTTTCACAGTCACATAAGACAGTGTTTAACTCTCAGAGTTCTCTCTAGTTCAGAGAGGTCCTTCCTAAGACTTTGCGAAGTATTCGTTTGACAATCTGAATCAAACGTTCCCAGAACCCACCCCACCAAGGTGTAGCTTATTCACAGTGCTATACTTGATCACTGTGTTCCAATTAATCCCTTTTATAAGATTTTTCGCTCCAACAAAGTTTGTTCCGTTGTCTGAGTAGACAATGGCTGGTCTACCTTGACGTGCTACTTATCTTCGGAAAGACTACTGTGGACTTTCTGTGGAAAATGATGTTGTAAGTTCTAAATGAATTGCCCTGTATACAGCACAAGTATAAATGATAATCCAGGTTTTTTTTTTTTTATTTTCCTTCAAGTAGAGTGGTCCAACAAAGTCGACTCTTATAATCTCAAACACAGAAGCCGCTCTGATGCGGTCGACTGGCAATGGAGTTGCTAGAGTTCCTACTGGTTGCGAGTCAAATCTTTTGCAAATAACACCCTGATAACTTTTCGTACAGTCTTTCGATATTTAAACATCCAGAATTCTTCTCGAAGGTTAGTCATTACTATCTGAACACCTGCATGACCTAGGAAACAGTGTTTCCATCGAATAAGTTTTTCAACAACTGGATGTTAACCTAGTAACACGATAGGGAACTTAAAGTTTTCCAAATCGTCCTTCAATGAGAGTCTTGTCTTGATTCGAAAAAGATTGTTCTCATCCACAATAATTTGGAATTTCTGAAGTCTTTTATCTTACGATCCAGTAAAAGACTTTCTCTGTGCTATTCTTAGCAATGTAATTTCAGTTCCATTTCTTTCTTCTACAGTTATGCTTTCAATTTTTCTGAAATTCTTCGTAACTCTACAATTATCAAAAAATCTATAATTCCAAGATACTACCATAAGAAGTTTGAGGTAATCAGAGAAAAGATCAAATATTTTCTTCATTTTCTATAATTGTTATACTAATAGCTGTTTTCTTCTTTTCAGCATTTTTAATTTCTTCGTCAGGAAAAATATTGGGTTTCGGCCAATCTTCAGGACTGTTTTCTAACGAAGAAGGTCCAAGCCATCAATTAGACCTGGCTAAGTTTTCAATGCTACAACCTTGAGATGGCATATCAGCTGGATTCAACTGTCCAGGAACATCATGCCAATCACCTGGATCACTCAAAAGACAAATCTCCTTCACACGGTTAAAAACAAAAGTTGCCCAGTTTTCATTCTTCTTAATCCAGTATAGAGCGTTGCTAGAATCTGTCCAGTATCGTGTAGCTACTTCCTTAAATTGTAAGTTCTCTTTTACAGATTGACAAAGTCTTGCTCCTATACTGCATGTTAAGAATTTTAGCCTAGAAACTGATATAGACTTGAGGGGTGCGTCCCTTGATCTTGCTTGTATTAATTGGCAAGTAGTGAATCATTTCCTTCACTTCTCAAAAATACATACGCAGCATACTCCTTTTCAGAGGCATCGCAAAAAAAACGTGTATTGTAATCTTCCTATCTCCTTCACATTTCTCTAAACGTCTTTGAACAGAAATGTCATTCAAAATTCTAAGTTGGTTTTTCCACTTTACAAATTTCCTAACCATCTTGGATGGCAAACCGAAATCCTAAGACAATTTTAGCTTCCAGCACTCTTGATGCATCAATTTCGGTATTAAGGTTACTGGGTAAGTGAATCCAGTAAGATCAGAAATCTTGCGAACTGTTGATAAAATTATTCTTTTAGTTACAGGTTGATTTTCTGAAATAGGATCAGAGTATCTTACATCAACAGATAAAGTGTCATTATTATTATCCCATTTTAAACCAAAGACTGGAGCTGTTTTGGTTTCTGTTAAGTCAGATTAAGTCTGATCAAAAGAGGTATACTCCCACCCACGTAAATTGAATTTTGAAGGACTAAGAATTTCTTGAGATTCGTGAATAAATTTAGTTAATTCTCCTCCGGAGTTAACACTATGAACAAAATTGTCCGCATAAAAGGACTTCAAAAGGTTTTGTGCAGTTTCTTTGTATTCAGGGGGAGCATTACTCAAATGAAATTCAAGAGTAGCTTCCAACAAGAAAGGGCTTGAAGATATCCCAAAAACAACCCTTCGATGCTGAAAATTGATTAATTGTTTTTTTCTGACCATTCTCCTACCATAAGAATTTCAAATAAGGCCTATCATGTTCATGTAGACCGATTTGTAAAAACGCTTTTTCAATATCTGCAACAACTCCATATTTTCCTATTCTAAATCTATTTATGACAGAAGGTATCAGCTCTACCAAATTGGGACCCTTTTCTCTAAGCAATCGTTGATTGATGGTGAATTTTTATCTCTAGCAGAGCCATCAAAAACTGGCCTAACTTTCGTTGTTGAGTTTTCCTTGATAACAGGCCGATGAGGCAAATAATGTTCTGGATCCGAACTACTCATTTCTTCTATAATACCTTGGTTTAACCAATCTTTAAAAATAGTTTCATAATCTTCAATTTTATCTAACTTCTTCAGAGACTTTATACAATTTACAAGTCTTTTCTCGGAAATGTCCTTACAATTGGTTAAGGGTGGATGTCCCTCAATCCAGGGCAATCGTACTTGGTACCTTCCCTCTGAATCCCTAGTAACAGTTCGGAAAAAACGCTCTTTAGCCGATTGTTCTAAATCTTCTCTTTTCTTTTAAGTGGGATCACAAATACCAAGTGTATCTAACCTCCTCAAACCTGAAATATTCTTATCAGTTACATGATAGGAAAGAACAGTATTTGTACTGTCATGTCTTTCTATTTCTTTAGTTTTTTTCCCTCAGGGTCCAACCTAGTTTAGTTTCTACACAAACTAGTCCTGATCTAAGTTCCTCTATACCCCACTGAGTAGTCTGCCAGCGATATCCGCCCCAATTAACAAATGAATTTCCTAAGGAGAGTATTGATACAATAATTGATCATCATAACCCTTCACAGTATCAGTTAAAATTACTTTACGAGATTTAAGTTCCTTTATAAAAGGGGACAATGCTACTCTAGAAATATTTGAACAAATTTTTTCTTGATCTAATACCTCAAAGTTACAATGATAGCTATTATCTACATTACTTAAATGAAACAAATGCCCTTTTCCATAAGTATTTCCTTTCTTTTTTCATACGGCAAATTCATCGCGCATCGACAATCCTGGCTCAGATGGATTTTGTTACAAAACAAGCACTCATTAACTTTCACTTCGACAGGGTGAGAATTTCGCTTAGAACTATTTAATAAAATAGCCGCAGCCACTTTTGGCGGAGAACGAGGCGCCAATGAACTCTTTTTTTTGTCTATCTACTCCGAAATTCGAAAGCGCGATAAACAATTTTTGTTCTGACTCAATCTCCTTTTTAAGAAAATTTAACAGTTCTGTTAGCCTATCGATACCCGCTGCCGATTCCCTCCTACAGTGCTCGTATATTTTCAATAAATCGCTTGGCAAGCACGACTCAATCAGGGGGGTTAGTAAAATTGCAGAAAAATCATCCTTAGTCACACCTAATGATCTCAGTGATCTCAACTGGCCTTCTAATGTATCATACAGCCTAACTAAAGAATACTTTTGATTTTGTGGATTCGAATTATTTATGAATAATGCGAGAAGCTCTCTGATGTAGACTTCAATTAATAAATCTTCTCTTCCGAATCTATCTTTGAAACATTTAATTACCTCCGCGAAGTTCTGTCCGCTAGGCGGGAACAATTCAACCAAGTGTCTCGCGGGAGAATTTTCTGTTGTAGATTGAATTAAATACTGCAGTTTGTCATCATCAGCGATTTCTAAATCTTCAATTTTTTTGAATTGACCCCACCATTGTAGTCAATCTTTTATATTTTACAACTGTTTTAATTCCAATTCTAGTAATTTAAATTTTCGCGATGCATTTATATTTTCTACAGAGTTCTTTGTCGATTCATCTAGTTTAGGTTTCTCTAAAACACTTAAACGTCTCTTTAATTTCGTAGAGGTCTATAAAATTTATCATCGTAAACAATTATTGCTTCATATTCTAAATTGAAGCATTTTTGCGTGCATGTTTCATCCTCTTGTAAATCGTTAATATTTTTCTATTTAATTCTTTCAATTCTTGAAGTCCCGGGTTCGATCTGTGGATGTTGCCGGAGAGCATCTCTACTTGTGAAAACATTGCACCATTCGGTTTTCTAAACTACTACATTTATTCCATTAAATTACAAGTTATATATCAATTACATACAAGATCATCGTTAATTTCACTAATGGTTACGTGCCTAATCTAATCCGAACAAAACATGGTTATATAACTAACTTCTCCTTTCGCAGAAGAACATGGGAAGAAGGACTCGTCATACCGTCATCACTGCGCATGTCTGCGAAAAGGGTTACAAAAAAGAGCATGTGATGAGAGGGATTACCAACAGTTATTCTATAATGTTATCGGTCAAGCTCATATTTAATGTTTATGATATATGAAGTATTTTGTTCAATGTAATGATTTGTGTAATTTTAAACATGCATAATTGGGACAATTATAGGTCAGGATTGGCCGAATGTTATCTCCCGTGCTTAAAGCCCGCCTGTAGAGGACGTTTCTTTTGTAAAAAGGTGAGTATGGGATGTTTTACGATCTCCTCAGAACAGGGCAGAGCAGATCAGATTAATTCTCCGAACGGAGTGGACGTAAGCGAGTTAATACTCGAGAAAGTTGTGAAACGTGGGGTGATTGAATACTAACTGTAAACTGCACTGATCACCAAGGTAAAACGACAAGAACTACTTTGAATAAATAAACTAAGTTGTTATTAAAAAGCGTGTCTATCTCATATGAATTTTAAGGGAGAGTAAATAGCTAAGTAAGCTACAGTAAGTTAATAATAAGTTAACAGCTAAGTAAGTTACCGTAAGGAATGAAAGTAATTAGCTAAGTAAGCTACCGTAAAGAGACACAAAGTGACATGATTTATGAGTTCTAAAGTAATAATAAGAAGTTATATTGTGACGAGTGAAAAAGAATAGTTTAGCGAAAAGGGGGGAAATAAAGAAAGCCTTATACTCACAAATGTTGAACAGCCACCTCAAAATCATATACAGAATGCCTCGATGGCATCTGGAGTTTCAGCTTATCCCACAAATACTGCATAGGGAACAAGTTCGGGGAGGCGATGGAAGAGCTGAACATGTCGTAGGAAATCTTGAGTTACTCGAATCGTATGCGGATAAGCATTGTCTTGCTGAAAAATTGTCCATGAAATACCATTTAGAAAAGGTCCCGCAAGGAGTGATTGAATCATAGAGGAGTGGTTTCACCGGTAGAATAAAACAGGTTACAGATAAAGTGGTAGTTGATGAATAGGGAATGCAATAGACGCTATTTTTAAATAAGAACCGTCCATCTCTTTTCGCACTCATTCAACTCACAAACACAGGCGTCTATCTTCCAAGTGCCACTCACGCTTTCTTCCCCATAAGTTGAACCAACATAATAGGTAATATCTGATGTTAGGTTCTTCAGACTTGTCAACTATTTGAAAGACAACTGAGTTGAATCAGCTGAGCCATCGTTTGTGAAACCAGCCTAGGTGGTGGCTGTAGTCTAGTGGATATGGTCACGGACTCGTGGCCGGCGCTGTTTTCGCCGATTCGAGTCCTGAAGCCACTGAAGACCCACCGTTTAGCGAGGTCTAATGCACGTTAAATCTGATCGAGATCAGAAGTCTTCCGATTGTCGTGGTGAGGAAATTTGGAGAGGGAGGTGCCAACTCAAGTGTCGTTCTTGCCATTTGGCCGATAGTCAAAATGACGAAATCCGTCATCAATAGACCTCGTGTTGTTTTTCAGTGTGACGTTGATAAAAGATCACAGTCTCTGAAACTAGCCTAAGGCTCTTCGTCGTAATAGAGATGAGGAAGCTGGCTACTAAATATACTTCCACCGATGTTATCTGTTTCTGGCCATATGCGACGACGCAGATAAATTGCTAATGCTGACACGAGTAGCTTAAAACAAATAACACGGACTCCTACTTGACATAAAAATTTGTTTAATGTTCAACCAGGGCGGAAAAGGGGAGGGAAGAGTACTTGACTCAAAAGATGCAACTTGACATAAGGTTTATTGTAATAATTTTATGGGGTTATATTTTCTTGTAATTGGGTTTGATATTTCTTTCGCTCTGCACTGCCGTTTTATGCCGCATGTGCCCAGAGGATTAGACACTTTTGCTCCAGAGAAGGAAAATTACCTACGAGTACGATGTATAAGTTTCTACAGCTATTGCGAATGTAAATCTTTATCGAACTTAGTTTCAAACATTATCCTTGAATGTATACATCTCTCCCCAATAAATAACAAATATTTAGAAATAAAAAAAGAATTTTTGTTTATTTTCCTTTCATCTAGTAAAATAAAAAAATAAACAATTAATGTACTGATGATGCGCAGTCAATACCTTAACTATGGAACAAAAACGATTTCTTTAAGATATCACTTTATATTTTACTATAACGGAAATAAGGGTGATTCAAAAAATACTCTTGTTATGAGTAGGAAATGTGAGTGGGGAAACCTTACTGTAGTAATGTCTATTGATTTTTTCTCCTAGAAAGTCCATGAATATGAGCCCCTAGCATCTCAAAAAATCATCGCCATTATTGTGTGGGACAGATGAAACTCTCTTCGCCTTCTTTGAAGTAGAATCATTAAAAGTAACCCTTTGTTTCTGGTGAATAATGATGAATACAGGTCTCATTCGCAGTGACAACTAGACGAAAAATGACAATGACTCGACGCAGTAGCAATCAAAACCAACCTACGAATTTGTTTTGGTGCTACTTAACAGATGATAGCACACATCTATAACACAAACTTGCATGTGTGATTGTGTGTTTGTGGTGCAAGAGAAAAATCTAGCTATGATGATTATACATTTGTTAATAAGATAATATGGGAATGAAATCTGCATATTGACAATGATGGAAATAAAAGAGGCGTTGGAAAATGATTGGAGGTGTGGTACACATACTGTAAGGAGCAAAAGGGTTCCGACACCGAAATCTTGAAAAGTTCCAAGGGGTAAATTTAAAGAGATACCTATGTTTGACATTCATCATAGGTAGACTGAGTTCCTCCTTCAAATGATTCACTCTTCCGGAGAATGGAATAGCTTCGTACAATCTCCGAAAAGATGGATTGATATACATGTTTTGCAAAGGGTGAGATAGTTTGGTTGGTTTTATTGATGTCCCTCAAGAAGCAACACAATGACTATTAGTGACGGACCTCGTAATTTTGAACCTCGGTCAAGTGACGAGGATGACACCTGAGCTGGCTTCCCCCTCCTAACTTCCACACCACGCCATAGGGAGGACTTTGGGTCGCGACAGATTTGACGTGCATCAGCCCCGGCAACACGGCGGGTCTTTAGTGGCATCAAGGTTCGAACACACGACTCGGCGAAAAGGCCCAGAGGACCACTAGCCTACCGCGGCCACATATTGCATTTGGAAGTATCACGAGGTCTATTGGTGAAGAACCTCGGTCAAGTGACAAGGATGACACCTGATCCAAAACACCTCCAAATTTCCCCACCAAGCCAGTAGGAGGACCTGGAAATTTGAGATTAAACATGCAACAGCAACCCCGCAGTATGGCGATGTGTGTGGGTGATGGAGTTTAATGACCCAAGAACCAGATATGGCTATGCAGCGCCAATAAAGTGTAACTGATCTAGATGTTTGTAAAAATGGAACAAAAAAAGGTTACTTATAAGGAGCGTTCAAAATAGAGAAACATCGCTGGGGTATCTGCATAGGAAAGAAAAAAAATCACGAGGGGTCCTAGAGGTCATGATTCCTGTACCTGCCAAAAGGTAAGACTCTGGACCCACAGTGCAGTGGGTCTTTAATGGCATCATGATTTGAACCCACAACTCAACCATCATAGAAGACTGTTATTTAATGTATGTGAATGGCAGTGGAAAATGAGAATAAGGAGAGGAATTCAATTACATTTTGATTGATATGTAAACAAAACGTTAGATATCAATCAATAAAGTATTAATTTATATGTTTACATCTATTTTGGATCATTTAAAAATTGATTATTAGTTTTACAATTAGAAAAACACAAGGACTATTGGTGAAGGGTCTCATAATTTTAAATCTCGATCAAGTGACAAGGATGACAACTGAACTAGTACTTCCTTCTCAAAACTTCCACACCACATTGAAAGGACTTAGAGCCTTGACAGATTTCACATGATGCAATGCAAAGCAGGTCTTTAGTGACATTAGGATTCAAAGGAAACAATGCCAGTCTCCAGTTTGCAACCATGAACATTAGGCTATCATGGCCATTATCATTTACAGAAACTAAACTTATCCTTTGAATTTTTAACGATTACTTTGTCTCTAATGATGTTAAAATTAATTTTTTATTAATGAATAATGAACTAATCATTATTCTTTGAACGGAATTCTGTTGCAATAATGTAAACATCATTCTATCATCACCTACTGCATTCTCATCTGTCTGGTTTGATACTTTATAAAAACTAATTATTACTATTGATACTTATAAAACTAATATTACATTGGCTATAACAACACAACTATTGCCTCAAAGAATTTCAATTTCGCTTACAATACCAACATATTGCATACTATATTAGATAAGAATAAGATTTATTTGGTTACATGCACTTTTGTTAAGACTGATAAGTGTATCTATTACACACACTACAATGTTTATCATTGCTTTCATCACATATTGTTGTTAAAAGGCTATATAAAACTTATAGTGTTTCTCTAATATTTTATCAGAAAATGTACATTACATAAAACACAGAACAAATGGAAAGGAATTTCAGTATTCCCTAGTAAAATTTGATTGCAAGCCAATGTGATAATAATTTGATGAGATAAGTTAATAAAATACTATTTCTCTCTCTCTTTCAAAATTTAAAATATCAGAACATTTCATAAAGAGCTTTTAGCAACTGTTTTTAATGAGGTAAGTTATGCAATTTTTTATTTCATCATAAAAATAATTATATTTCTTGCACATATACTAAGCTCTTATAGAGAGAATAATTTATTTTATCAATGCAAATTTTGTGTCAATTACCTTCAACATAACTTTCAACAAAAGTGTTTTTCTGTTACATATTTCAATGATTTAAAATTTGAATAATGTTTTGCTCCAATTAAAAACTAATGACTTTTAAAAATACTTTTTTGAAAACAAAATTATACCATGTGTTTTAAGAAATTTTTTAAAATTTTCTTTGAAAAATAAAATATTCTTTCACAGCAATTCCTTCTTTCTTATTGTTTGTAGGTTTTTTTATAATTAAATATTCAATTAAAAGATGTTAAAATAAATTTTTTATACAAATACTTTTTATATCGAACAAAGATAACTTTTATTACTTAACAGAAAAGACATAAAACAAAAATAAATAAAAATTAATTTAAAAATTTGAATTTTACTTATTTACAAAAGAATTTGAGATACAAAATCAATCCAGAAATGAATAACATATTTATTTTTTCTTTTTAGCTTTTGAACTATCTGCTGTATCTTCTCTTGGTTTCTGCCACTGAAGTGATTTTTGACGATACATTGGCCAGGGTGGAAGAGTTAACTGGAAAACATTTAACAAAATAAGCATGGCAATAGTAAAAACATTTAAAAATAGGATAGAATATTATTTAATTAAATGTTATTTTCAGTTTCATACACAAAAAAGCAAAGTCTTTTAATCATTCCTTTTTCTACATCTTTTTCAGATACCTCTCTTTTTATTCAAGTTTGGCAATATCTTCAACAAATCACAGATTTCGAAAATTTATCTTTTAAAATTTAATATATTTTATTCCCAATTATTAATTAAATTTTGAGATTAGTTTGGTTAATTTAGTTGTTATACACAATATTATGATTATTAGAAATGCAATGCATTTTTTGAAATTCTGAATAATTGTATGCCAATCAGAACATTTGAGATCATATCATTTTCTTCCAATTTTCACATTAAAGTCATTAAATCTGTTATTCTTTCCTCACACTATTATACCCCTTTTCCAGAGAACTGTGAAAAACTCAATGATACCTTTTTGAAATATATATTCCATGCAGGTATAATTTTAGATTTAATAGCTCCCAAAAAGTTTTATATCCACAAAAGATTTCAAATAAAAGTTTTGCTTTTGTATAGCAACAAAATATATATGCCTTTCAGCATTAATTATTTTTCTTTTTTTTGTACTAAATAATTTAAATTATGAATGACAATTTTTTTGTAGTATAATATATAAAGATGAAAGTTTCAGTGGTTGCTTGTCCATGTATATTTTCCCCATTTATCACCAAAAACAAAATTTTCAGTGTTTTTGAAACAATAAAGAATTTCTATTTTTTTTTTTTTTGTTGGATTAAAATAAAAGTTACAAAAGAATTAGGAATTTTATTTTAAAGTTATTAAACAAAGTGCACCTTGATATATAATCAGGAATCTAAAATGTCTAAAAATAGGGTCAAAGTATCTGAATTTTAAAATAACTTGAATCCATTGGTTAAAAGTGAAGTTTCGGGTGCCCTTGGCGACTGGTGATTTTTGATTACGATAACAATTTCAATCTGGCAAACCAGTGTTTGTTGAATCTGAAAGCTCTTCTCTTGAGAAACTTCTACAAAATCATGGTTTCTCCCACTTGATTGCTATTTGTTAAAAGCAGCAGGAGATATTTTATAAATGTTATATAGTTCTTTTTTTGCATTAAACAATTTTTTTCTCCAAATCATTTATTGTGGAACACTTTTCAGGGATTCTTTAATTGCTCTTTTAAGTATGTATGGAAAGAGCACACATGTTTTTTTCAAAAAATTATTTGGAGAGAAAGGGAGAAATCCATGATTTACACCAAGGTATGGATAAAGATTTAATTTAAAAAAAAAACTGAATGTTCGGATTGCAAATTGAATGAATGAATTTATACTCCTTTGCATTACTCATAACCTAAAAAAAGTAGGTTTTTTTTTTGTTTAATTATTGCAAAATAGCACGATAAATTTAAATTTAATAAAATTATTTAAATAAATTTTAATTACTTATTTATAAATAACTATGCTTTAATTATTTTAATATATATAAAAATAAATCATTAAAATTAATCTTATTTCTAAATAATTATTACTAATAAAAATAATAAATTTGTAATTATTTACGATTAAATATTGTTATGTTCCATACAATTTCTATAATTTTAATATTTGCATTTAATTACATTTAAATTTGTCATTTTTTCTGTCAGAATCACTTTAGTTCAGGTTTAGAGTGCATTTTCATGTCATCATGACGTCACAACTTACGTATTACTACTTTGGTGACGTATTTTCTAAGACATTATGTTTTCACTGAAATCGCCAAGGGGCACCCGATACCTCACTTCATCTTCCTCAAGGGGCACCAAATTCATCTTTTTAAACTCAAGAACTTAGAGCCATTTATTCTAAATTTGACTTATTTCTCAATATATTATGCCATTAAACTATTTTGATATAGCAAAGAATTTCTTACAGTTTAGAATAATTAAAGAAATACTTTGTATTCCTTTATCATTCTTTTCTTATCATACAAAATATTTGCCTAACATGAAATTTATGGAAGAATTGTGTATATTCCAAATTATTTAAGATTCACTAACATGTATCTTCCTATTGATAAAATTAAAATTTTACTACAATGGAAGGCTAATTTCTTCGGTTTTATTTATATACTACCAATTACAGTCATTTCATTCATATGCAATATATATATATACTTAAAAGAGGGGAGGGGAGAAACATTTTGTCAGCATGTTAAAAAGCAAACACAGCCTTGCATAATTTTATAGTAGGATAATAGCTATTTTTGTAAATGTAGGTAGATATTAATTTCAACTACTATTTTTTATATAAATAAAATCCTTAATTTAATTTGATTCTCAGAAAACTTTCCTTGCAAAAAGTTTATAAGAATTTTTTTTATTTTATAATGAATCATCAAAAAACAACTTTTGTTAAGGCTGTTATATGGAACTTTCAGAAATTGTTTTCATACCCCCAGAGGTCAGCATAACACAATTTAAGGAACATTGAAATACATTAAAATATTATAATTCAGAGAAAGTGAAATGATATGCACTGAATATTTAATGAGAAATAATTAGAGAATATAGGATTCTTAAAATATATATTTATCTGTAAAAGAAAACTAGAATATGTAAGCATACTTACAATGCATGATAAAAGGAAACCAACACCAAGAATATAGACTGTAAAAGAAAATTGTTGAAATATATATCCAACCACGAGTCCGATTCCCTGAAATTATAAAATATTTTTTCTGAATGAATAAATAATTCAGTAATAGAAATGAGAAAAATCTCTTGAATTAATAAGAAAAATGAAATCCCAACAGTATAATTTCGATAATTTTATTTAGTCTAAAATATGATAAAAACCAGACATGACAAGAATATGTAACATACTTCACCCAAAATTCAAGTCTTAAATAAATACCTAGACAGGAATACATTTCTTAAAATTGCATTGCTTAATTTGAGAAGCAGAATACAACCACATGTACACATAATATAAGGTTAGGAGTTTCATTTACTTAATGAACTTAATAAAACTACTTATATGTTATCTGCTTCAAAATATTTTATAAAAAGTTATTTTTAAAAATACAATAACAGACAAAATTAGAAAGAATTGCAATGATAAATTTTAAAAAAAATGAAATGCAGCAAAATAAAATATCTAACTCGTTGAATTATTTAAATATTGCAGCATGTATCATTTTTTCAATCCAGTGTGTAAAAATATTATTTAAATAAGATTATATAAAAGTCAAATTCCAAATATTTTGCACTTTTATAACATTTTAGTCACTTTACAATAAATTATAATAGCAATATTATCCTAAAAAAATGAATAAAACAATTTCATTTTTTTCAGGAAACAAGAATATGAAGACTAATATATTATTATTTAACGAAAAAAACCAGGTTATTCTATTCCTTTGCCCTTGTTTTAAGAACTACACTTTATAAATGAAACGCAAGATTTATAAAATCATATTTATAGTTTCCAAAATTTTTAAAAAAATTATACCTGATTAGAAAAACTATAAAATATAATGAAGCTTTTTTTTAAACAATAAATTTTTTTTTTGTAACTAACCCTTTTTTTAAGACTTAACCGTTATAAAAAGAGAAAAATAAATAAAATCTAAATACAAAATGTATACAAATATATTTTTACATATTCCTCAGCTATTTTATTTTAGAGATAATTTTTAAAATATAATTCATAACTATCCACTAAGAACATGAAATTCAAATTCTGTCCTGGTTGAATTTGGTAAATAACTGAAGTATCACAACATATTTATAAAACAAGAGAATTTTCACCTAGTAAAAAATTAAAAGCTAGATTGTATTGTGTATTAGACAGAATAGGCTGTTACCCTTAAGCGGCATAATGAGATTAAAGTGTTGTTTCTCTTCCCCCATATAAAATATTAAGTAAAATTTGATGACAAAGTTTCCAATGGACTCCAAGAGATTTTAAAGTTTTATGCCTAAAATAGGTTGTATAAGGTTAAGGTACAAGTACTTGTGTGCAGTTTTCATTCTGAGTTATTGCAAGATGTGTTCCATTCCTGACTGTAGATTGGATCTCAACAAGTAATCCATAATTTTTTTTTTTAAAAAAAATTATTTAAAAGTTGAACTATGTACTACAAAGTGACTACACATCTTTGTATGAATGTTTGCTATCAAAAAATTATTAGCTTCCAAGTGAACATTTGCAACATAAATGAACTTTTTCAAAGTTTCTTTTTCTAATGAACAAAACTTATTCCTTCTAAGAAACAAATGCTTACTTTATAATATTTAGCCCTTTCATTGACCAAGAATCTTGAATATTAAGACAAGCTTAAAATTAAAAATTTAACACATAAACTTCACTAACAAATCAATATTGACAGTCTTTTTAATAATATTGATTTTTCCCATCTGTTGATATAAATTATCAACAACTTATGATCAGATGCAAACTTACAGCAAAGATGAGGATGATGGTTTGAAATATTCTTTCTGCTTTTCTTTGTCCATCAAAGTCCTAGAATATGAATAAGTAAATTGTAAATAAATATAGTCAAAATTCTCTAATTAGAAAAAGACAATGAATAACCACTTATCCAGTTGTGCTTAATACATATTTCTATTGACATAATGCATGAAGTTCAGATATTTGGAAAAATTAAAATAACATATATACAGCTACAAGTCTGCTGACTGCAAAAACTGACAGACTAAAAAAGTATTTTTTGGTGGATATTGGATTCAATATGCACTAAGGAATATAATTTTTAACATATTCGAATTTTAGGAATAAAACATGAATAAGAAGTGAAACCTACAACATAAGTTTGGCTTAAAGTCTTCATAACCCATTTTTACATGACATTTTTGTAAAATTTAGTAAGGTAAAAGATATAGGTCTCGTGCTTTTTATTATTACGATCATTTCAAAATAAATACAAAATTGGAAATAAAATTTTATGTCATTCAACAAGTTTTAATATTAAATACACTATCTGATTTAAAGCAATCTGAACATAAATTGATTTTCCCTTTGAGCTAGAAGGCTTCACTACCGGTGGATAAACATATGGTTAACAGCTACTATACAACATTAAATATCTAATAAAATACTATTAACATCAACATTAAATATCATAACGAAGCAACATTTCAGAGGACACAAATTCAAATTTTTAGTAATAATTGTATTACGTTTTACAAGTTGTTTAAGAATTTCATGAAATTTTAGCATCTGTAATGTCATTAACTTAAGTTAATATTAATACGAACCATGTGAACAGGAAGACTCTTTATTTTGTCAACTACACTCAACATTATTCTGATCAAATTCAAAACCCAGTCAAACACTAAAAAGACACAATAATTTTGCTAATGACAATTGATAGTTCAGTTTTTTCTCTAGCATAAAATGTTTTATTTACACGTAGAAAACCGTAATGTATTTAAAATGTTACAGTTAACGAAACTTCTCCTTCTTTTTTTTGAAAGTTATGAATTTTATTTTGAAGAAAATAAATAATTTGGCCTAAAATATTTTCTTTATTTTGAGTAATGAAAAATATATTCACTTTCAATTCTTATAATAAATAAGAACGATAGTTTTATGAAATCAAACTTGTAATGGAAAAGAAAAGTTTTTGAAGCAATCTTTGAGTTTCGCATATTGGCAATTTAAAAGCGAAAATTTGCGCGCGCGCCATTTACTTGGATTTGACGAAGTAAAGGTAGTATCTGTTGTTCAATAAAGACGGTACATATATTTTGAAAGAAGTAAGACGTTTTTGAAATCTAATTCTTTGTTTTGATGTATTCATTTTCTTTTCATTTTTGGTTTTATTGGGAGCTATTTTGTTAAGTGAATGGCAATTAATTTTTTTTGTTTATATAATAAGCATTCTCATTCATCAAATTTGAAATTTACATTAACTTCTCTTGTTTGGGTAAAAGAAATTATCATGTGTTGATTGTTTAAAATCAGTAAGATATGGGTATTACAATGCCTTTCATTGTGGTTTTATAACATTACTGCATATTTTGTTTTGATTTGTATAAGCGGTTTACAAGTATCTTTAATATCTGTTTAAACTACGCAGTCAGTTATAATATGATATTGGAAAGGACACGAGGCTTTTTTTTTTTAAAAAAAATGTCTTTAAGTTGTCAACAGTGGGTTTTCCTGGATTTTTAAAATGACGATTTCAGATCGTATAAATTCAGTAATTAAAATTCATTGAACTTAAGCGAAGTTTGAACTGTAATATTTAATGAAAAATAATATGTGTCTTTGATACGATATTTTATTCGTATCAAAAATTAAAAGAAAATCTTGTGTAAATATTTCTTTATCAATTCAAATAAATAAGAATGAAATATATAAGCAGTGAATATGATTTGATATTTGTATCATTTTAATGTAATTTCAGATAACCTGTAGTATGCAAGAATAATTGATATTACTGTGATTTACTTTTTTTTTTAATCTAACAACATCAATAAAATGTATTATCTAACAACATCATTAAAATGTATCTGAATATACATGTATGGTATGTACATATTATCCATGCTAGGTTGGTATTTTTTGGCAACATATATAAACTATTTAGATTTTTCAGTGGGTGTTGGATTGAAATTGTATGTAATGTGATGGCAAAAACAATAGTTTTTCTAAGTAGTTTACTTCTACTTCAACATTAATTCAGATAAATGTAAAGATAAGTGATAAATGACACAGAAGAGTAAGGTGGCAACTTTGAAGTCCTCATCATTTGGCCACGATTCATATTTATGAGTTGTCCTTCATATTGTTTCATAAGTGTGGTGTTATATAATCAATCAACCTATTCCATTTTGCTGATCCCAACATGTGTTCTGTTTGTGTGAACGATAATGGCTGTGGATCAAAATATCAGTACTTGTCCATTATAGCGGCGCCGGATTTCGGATGTAGACAGAAAATTGTCAAGCAGTAAGATTTATCGCCATGTTTGGATGTAAACTCCTAAAGTTGCAGTCCTAAAGAAACAGCACTTCATCATTTTAGTAAAATATCGCTTGTGTTAATGGTACTGGTTTTGTATTTTTTTTAAAAAAAACCTATTCTGTTGCCTTTGAAAATGTTAACAATTTTCAATTTACGAAACAGCGAAATGGATGATGATGGTTTTACACATTTCACGGTGAACCATAAGTACAATTTTGTAAATCCGTCAACAGGAGTTACGTGCAAAATGTTAAAAGAATGTAGTGTTCCCCAAAGTGGCGTAACAAGAAACGGCACGGCTCAACATTATCTTGAATCGTATCTTGCAGAATTTATGTGGAAGAAATATTTAGCAGAAAAAAAAATGCTTTCTATAAAATAGTGAACGCAATTTTGGAAATGTGACCTTTTCATGTTGATTGATGTTCTAAAAGTTATGTAAATATTAATATTAAACATCTAAATTTTAATAGTACTTATTGGGATGAGATTTTATTATTTCATTAAATATATAAAAGATTATTAAATAAAAATATTATTTAAAAAAGTTTTATATTATTTATTGGTGTATTATTTGTTTTCCTACATTTCAATTTTGCACTCCACTTACTTGGTGCTTTTAACTAGCTTGGCGACATAGGCGTATTCTTAATTTGCCGGCCGCCACTTTAATAGACAAGTACCAAAATATCTTATTTATCTTTTAAGTGCTAATAACTTGGTTAAAAACCTTTTTCAAAGTTCTTTGTATTGTAGCTGGTCTAACATTCAAAAAATGTATTTAGCTAACTTCAGTATTCTATATGCATGGTAGTAATGTATGGGCAGATTGATTTTTGTCATAAGCAAAGAGTATTTCTTTTGACTTAGTAAGGTATAATTTTTTCTGCATGCGATTTGGAATACTTGCACACTTCATGTAAGTTTTAAGTAAAACTTGCACATTTAAAGTAAAGAACACTGAAACATTTAAGATTTGGAACACTCACACATTTAAGGCACATTTCTTATTCTAAGAAGTAACAGATACGATCTTCATTTCTTAGCAAATCTAACATATATAGATAGAAGGAAATTCAAACACTTTATACAAGACTATGATGGCCTATTATGTAGATACAGTTTTTCTATGAAAAAAGAGCTATAATGCACATTTGTGACAGTTTATCTCCCTGTTGTAGATAATACTTAAATACCATATATATGTATTTGTGCAATTAGTGAAATGTTTATTATGAGTTATTACTCCTAATGAACTTGTGTTTCATGATTTTTATGGATTCTGTCGTGTTCTTTAAGACTATCTATATTAAGGGATTTGGTACTTGTCTACTATAATGGCGCCTGTCAAATTATGATTTCGCCAAGTCGTTGCCAAACTTGTGAAGTCTATCTTTTGATACAACCTACTTGGCGATATTTCTTACCCGCTTGGCAATTAATCATCAGGTGCCACTATAATAGACAAGTACCAGTGATTCTCAATCCATGCAAGATGATTGTCTAGTGAATTTGCATTTTTCTGTGGTGAGGGATCAATTCCAGATTTAATCATAATTTCTTTCACAAATCCAAATTATCCAATTTCACAAATCCAAACTCCTAAGGCTCTACATTGGTCTCTTTGTTATGAGAAATGTTGTTCCTTGGGAAATTGACAAATCTAATTATCTCTAATTGAAATGATTTCTATAAAACTTGAATAATCCTCCTCCTCTCACATACAACAGTATTTATTTTATCTGTATCGTTAAACATGTCTTGCATTGAAACTGCTTCTTATTTTTTCCCTTAATATAAAAGTTTGTCTGATATTTTTTTTGTATGTATTTTATTTAGTTCTGATTACTTGATTTACAGTTTCATCATAGAATAACATTTTTTAAATTGTAGTAACATTTTATTTATCAGGTATGATAGATTAAAGTTTTAGGTGACTTTAAAGTATATAATGATCTTTGCTGTTTTTCTTTAAAGCCGTCTTTCAGCTCGTTTTTTAAAAGAATGTTATTTTGGGCAGAAAGAAAAGGACGTTACGTAAATTGCGTTACACAACTTTTTGTTATGGGTCCATAATGTTACTGTAAGTATAGTAAGTGAATTGCATGGTTTAAAACAAAGAACACAACATAACAGCCTTTTCACTTTGAATAAAATTTAAATGACTTAAATATGTCAAAAAGTTATCCATTACTTAAAGCTATGAGTTTGCTTTAAGTAATGGATAAACTTATTGAGTTTGTTAAATTTTCCCCATTACAATTTTCTTGAGGTATCAAAATATAAATTTTGGGAAGAGGTAATCTGAGATGCAAAATATTTATAGGTTTTTTTTTTTAAATCTGTAAGTTATCAGTTTATGTTTTTTATTGAAACTAATTTTAAGATTTTGTAAGTCAAGTAACAGAATGTTATGTGAACAAACAAAAGTTGCTTTAAATGTTTTTTTTTTAATTGGGTCTCAGTATCTATGATTTTTCTTTCTTTTAATTAATAAATAAATACATGACCCAAATCTGATTCATAGAAAGAACTGGGTACAGTTGGGAAAAAAGCATTTTATATAATTAATAGGCATGCATATTCAAAAATTTGAAAAATAAGTTTAACTGTTAATAAGTTTAGATTTATAAATAAATATTAAAGTTTTTAATGATGACAAACTGATAAGTAAACAATTGAAGGTGTTTCTCAAAGTTTGAAAAGGGAGCAGTGAGGTGCTCTACAAAGATTTTTTTTTTATTTTATCTGAATTATGCATTTTATAGAATTTGACTTAATTTTGTTATTTAATTACTGATACTCCAGTGAAATGATATATTTGATGAAGTAAACATTGCACTTCAGATTTACAGCACCTTATTAAGCATTCCTTTTTATGTATTGAACAATTAGAAAGTGATTTATAATTTTTCATAGTTTATATTCAAGAAGCTGCATTTATTTAGTAATGATTCGTACTTGATTAAAGGATTTTTTTTTTAATGGTACTAATCCCTCTCTTTTCAGTCTTTGCACTTGTTTATTTCACACTTTTTTGTACTTTAAATTTATATTGATAATGCTTGTCAAATTAAATTACTTAGAAATTAAGACTTTAAAATTCTTACCATATAATTTCCTTTCTTGATTTTATAAATCTTCCATTTTTATTGACTGAGAATAATATAAATATTAATTTTACGTTGATTTTTGTTTTCAGATCATGTTTCCGCCGCTTACCTCTGGAGCTATTAATCGAATCCTTAGTGGAGAAGATGTGGCAAATGCTGTTCTACAAATACTTGGATGTAAGAAAATACCTGGTGCTGGAAATGATCGTTATCGCCTCTTAATATCGGATGGTGTTACAGGTTGTCCTTTTGCTATGCTTGGTACACAACTTAATCATATGGTTGCTAATGATGAATTGGAGAAATTTACTATTGTACGAGTTGATAAATGTGTATGTAATCAAGTACAAGCTGACCGTAAAGTGATTATTTTGCTAAGTTTAACCGTTTTGGCTCCTGGTAAGGAAGTTAATGAAAAGTTAGGAAATCCTGTTAATTCATCAACTGGGGCTAGTTCAGGAGCTCCAACTAATGCTCCAGCTGTTAATGGAGTCCCTAAAACAAATTCCAGCTATCATAGTGCAGTGTCTACTACAGTTGCAAATGGATCTGCACCATCTGTGCATCCAATCAATACTTTAACTCCTTATCAAAATAAATGGACAATTAAAGCCAGAGTTACTAACAAGACACCACTACGTACTTATAGTAATTCTAGAGGAGAAGGAAAAGTATTTTCTGTGAATTTACTTGATGAAACTGGAGAAATTAAAGCTACTGGATTCAATGATAGTGCTGATAGATTTTATGATTTACTTGAGGTAAATAAAGTGTATTATATATCTAGAGCAAATTTGAAAACAGCCAATGCAAGGTTTTCTACTGTGAAAAATGATTATGAAATAACATTCAATAATGATTCTACCATTATTCCTTGTGAAGAGGCTTCATCTGCTATTCCTATGTTGCAATATGATTTTGTACCAATTGCTCAAATAGAGCAAATTGAGAAAGATTCTAATATTGATGTAATTGGTGTATGCAAAAGTTTCTCAGATTTGCAAACATTTGTTGCAAGAACCACTAACAAAGAAATGACCAAACGAGATCTTAAACTGGTTGATAGGTCTAACAAAGAAGTCAGCTTAACCCTTTGGGGGAAAGAAGCCGAAAGTTTTGATGGGACTTTATTTCCTGTGGTTGCAGTGAAAGGTGCCAGAGTCTCTGAATTCAATGGACGTTCCTTGTCTGTTACTATGTCAAGTTCAATGCAAGTAAATCCAGATATTAAAGAAGCACATGTTCTCAAAGGGTGGTTTGAAAGAGAAGGTTGTAATATGGATGCTGAATCCATATCTGGCAAAGCAGGAGGTTCGAATATGGGTGGACAGTGGAAAACATTTGCACAAGCTGTGAGTGAACAACTTGGAATGGGAGACAAACCAGATTACTTTGTTAACAAAGCAACCATAGTCATGCTTAGAAAAGAAAATTGTATGTATATGGCATGTCCTGGAGAAGAATGCAACAAGAAGGTTATCGATATGAATAACGGAATATATCGTTGTGAAAAATGTAATCGAGAATATAGCGAGTTCAAGTGGCGATTGCTTCTTGCAACCAGTGTTGCAGATTTTACTGAAAATCAGTGGTTAACCTGTTTTCAAGAAGCTGCAGAGACTATCTTAGGTGTGAGTGCTCAAGAGCTTGGTTCTTGTAAAGAAAATGATGAGGAGCGCTATAATGAAATTTTAACAGAAGCTAATTTCAAATCGTATATTTTCAAACTGCGTACTAAAATGGAAACTTTTAATGAGGAGAGTCGTTTGAAAACTACAGCAGTGAGTGTTACTCCAATTGAACATGTTTCATATGTAAAAAAAATTCTTGCAGATATTAAACAAATGGAGCAAGAATTGTAAATTGTTTCATTATGTTTGTGAATATTTTTGTGTTAGAAATCAGGAGTTCTGAAATTAATCTCGGAGATCTTTATGAAAGATATTTCTATTTAACTTTTTCAATTCATAGCTCTGAACTCTATTCATAATTGTTTTAGAAGTTTATTTCATGGCAATGATAGGGACTTTGTCTTATTAGCAACAATTTAATTTCATGCCAGCATTGAATGATATTCTTATGTATTTCACTTATGTAGTCTTAGTTTTTGAAATTGTTGATTATTAATTATGCGATTTTTCCCGTAACTATACAGTTTCGTAATTCTGCATGTAAATTGATTAATATTGTTTTTGAAATGTCACTATATGTTTAGTATATTTTATAAAAATCACTTATTTTATGTTTGTTTCATTTACAAAAATTGAAGCAACTGATATTTTTTACATTCGGCATTTGTATTTTTTGAAAATTGTGAATAATAAACATTTTTTTAGAATGGTTTGTCCAAAAAATCATTGTCATATGTATTTATCATTAATTGTAAAAATGTATTTTACAAATTTGATTTTCAAAAATAGAATCTTTTTAAGAAACAATTTGATTGTTATTGAGGAGAGTGCAGACCCTTCTGCATTTCCTCTGACCTTCCTAAAGAAATTTATAAATTCTTATTCCATTTCATAATTTCTCTTCCTTTCAACTATTTTTTATAGAAAAATATACATATTTAATTACAGCTTTGTGGATATAATAGTTAAATTTTCAATACTGGAACTTTTAATGCACTATTTAATAACACTATGGAGTGGGTATTTTTTTAAAGAGTACCATTGTTCTAATTGTAATGCATTTTGCTTCATTGAAGTTAAGATATACATGTACAGCCTTTATTAGAGAAAAGTACATGTGCAAATATGAATAATGTTATACTTATTTTAAAAGAATTTTCTGCTACCTAATTCAATATGAAATTACATCTTACAAATATGCTAGTATAATGTTTTTTCTTTATTGTTTGAGTAGAAATCTGGTGTGAATGTTTATGTGTACAGAATTAACTGTAGCAGTTTTTTTTTTTTTTTAATCAAAAATTAAAAGGAAAACTAATTTGTAGGAATGGTATTGGTTTTCTATATTGTTTACTTTTCACCCTATTTCAAAATTTTTTTTTTTTTTTTATATATATAAAACTGAATTCTTTGATTTTTAAAATTTATTGAATTCAAATATCGACAAAAAGGGTTTTAGTACTTATATTATGCATAAAAAGTTTTCCAAGTTGATGATAGAGCATCAATAAAGTAATGCTGTTGCAGATACATAGCATGTTTCTAAGTATCCTGAGATAAAAGTTTTAAATTCTTTGCTTATATTTCATGTAGTATATATTATATAGAATATAATATCCTGTGTACGAACGATAATTATGGTAAGAAATTCCATCTTTTAAAATTAAGCTTCTTAGCTTGTATTTGATGTCAAATTTTATGAGTGAAATACCCACTAACATGTGTCACTTTTATTATTTGACCATGGTTAGACTAACGAAATTGATGTTATGATTCCTCTTAAATTAATTTTAGATTTTTTATATATTTTGTAATTTTATTTCTTTAGCTTTTTTTTTTTGCTTTTAGTATACTGTAAAAGCAATTCTTGAGAAGGTTTGTTGAATTTTATTTGATCTAGCTTTTAATATATATCTTATTCAACAGCATTTAAACATGAATTTGTGGACACATTCTATGACCAAAAAATTTATTCTGCATTTTTTTACCTTTTACAGTTTGGTCAGATTTTTCCTGAGAATTCTGAAATCTCAAGCTCTTAACATCAAATTTCAAATGCTTAGGTACAAATCTTTTTGTGAAATATCAGCTTTTTATCTGGGTTAGTTTAAATTTTAACTATTGCTACAAAAATATATTTTTCAAACTAATTATAATAAAATTTATGTGTCAGTTAAAGTGGTTAAAATTTTAAATATTGTAATCAAAATTTGAGTGTGCTGAAGGGGGGAAAAATGGAAAACAATTCCAGAATGGCGTTAATTCAAACCAACTATCATCTTGGTCTATTATGTTGTTATTGAGCTGAATTAATGGTTAAAATAAAATGTATTTGGTAATTTATATTTTCAATAAATAGGTGTGATCTATAAAATCATTGCATGTAAAGAACCATTCAAATTTTTAAGCATTTAAGATACATTTTAATCGGCTTCTATTAAGGAGTTGCATCAAATTAAATGCCACTGAAAGTGAAAATTATTTATTGGTGAAAAGAAAGATTTTATCATAATTGCTTGGGATATCCAAACTTTTAAGTTTCACTTGGCTACATTAAATAATTATTTTGTGCCACACAGGTATGCAGGGAAGTGTGTTGTTTGAATTTAGAAAGAGAATGCTTCTCATGTGCAATTATATTTTGCATGCTCTAGAGTAGGCAAACCATCTAACCTTTATGTAGAAAATGGACAGACAAAAAAAATGTATTCCATTTGCTAGGTGCACAATAATAAACGATTTTTAGTGAAAACATTTTTTCTTTCATGCCACAGAAATGCAAAGTTGGGTATTAAATTGAATGTGTTTTCTTGTGGTGAACCTATGTTTATTAGAATATTTTTTATTTACTTCTCTAATAATTAATGCCAGACTGAACCACAGTCCAGTGTGGCTAGATTTAGCTGGTATATTTAAATTAACCCATTATAGGCCAAATATGTATAAATGCAGCTTTTCAACCTTTTTTTTTTTTTCTGAAGTCACTGACAATATTTAGCATTTCTGGCCTTACAACAATGTTTATTTTAAGAATTTATAAGGCATGGTTAGTTCTAATTGTTAAAATTGTAATGAATTTTTAATTGCATAATTAGCCTTAGTTTTATATATTTTAGACTAAAAGAGACGTCTTTCTTGGGCTAGTTATTAAGGGGCTTTAACTTTTGGCGTTTTTGTTCGAAAGAACCGCTGCACACTACCCCTCCAGTATCGTGATAATACGAGGAGAAACATTCTGAATATTTGAAGCAGTATCTATTTGACGTCATCGGCTGTTTCTTGTTCAGTGGCATAATTCATCCGGTAAATCACTAGTTGTGATTTATGCCCAGTTGCTTTAGTTAGACACATAGAGGCAAATATTTTGATGCGGGGACATATGCTAACAGTAGTTCTATGATTGTGCTGTCATCTATTGTTCAAATCCTGGGTCTCTATTTCAGTGTAGGAGTGATTCCCAACCTGGGGAAGAGGAGAGAGTAGTTGTTGTTAGAGTGCCAGCATCTGTTTCGAACCCTGGACCAGTGGGTCCAAAGATAGTTGATTTGTCACATTTTGTGGGCCCTTTACTGGGACTAAAAGAAAAATCTCTTTCAGGTTGCTTATTAAAGCATATTAACTTTTGGCGCTGTTGCTGAAGAGAAGCACTGAATTTGTATTCATTTGTTGTAGCTATCATTTTAGTTTTTATTAATGATTGCATTCGGATGTCTTATGATTGTTTTCAATTCTTGTTATAAACTATTGTGCAACTTGGGAAATGTGTTATACCACATTTTATTATTTTCTTACCTGTTACCCGTGTTTGCTAGGGAAAAAAATGTTGGAAATCACTGATCTGAGCATTTAACATGAAGGGTAAAAAATAGTGAAGGATTGCTAGGGTATCTGAAGGGGGGGGGGGGGCGTATCTCACCTGTGTTTACCACAAACAGTAAAAATCTTGGAAAATAAAGATAATTACAGGGCCTAAAAGTCATGATTCCCACACCTACCTAAAGAAGTTAAGCCTCTGAGGGATTTCGTGGGGCCGCGGTAGCCTAGTGGTCAAGGTCGTGGACTAGCGGCCGGCGGTTTTCGTTCAGTCGCGGGTTCGATCCTTGGCCGCCAAAGACCCACCGTGTAGCCGGGGCTGATGCACGTTAAATCTGTTCGGGGCCCAAAGTCCTCCCGTTGGTGTGGTGTGGATGTTAGGAGAGGGGGTGTCAGCTCAGGTGTCGTCCTCGTCACTTGACCGTGGTTCAAAATTACGAGGTCCGTCGCCAATAGCCCTCGTGTTGCTTCTAGTGCGACGTTAATATAAACTAAACTAAAACTGAGGGATTTCGTAATGTGCGAGTTTAAACCATTATACAAAGTATGAGGGTGCAAAAAGAGTACAAATAGTGAGTAATGACATATCAAGAGTTTGAAGAACATTTTGAGGGCATTTAATTTTTCAAAATTGAATTATAAAAAATATAAAGTAATTTCTTAAAGGGTTTGAGATGCACATTACCATCACCCATAGTCTCATGAAACCAAATTATGTGCTTCGGGACTTTTCCATCTTTGTACTACACCGCCCATTAACTCTTCCTTTATCAACCCATTATTGGCCAAGGTAATAAATCTACGAATTTTTCACAATTTTTTTAGTTTATCTAGTTGGTAAAGGCCAAACAAAAGCGACCCATCAACTTTTCTTTATACCCACTGGTCCAGTGTTCCAAACAGCCGCTGGCACTCCGAAATCAACTACTCTCTCCCCCTTCACGGAGTTGAAAACTACTAGCCGTCGAACTATATTAACAAACCAATGGGTGCTTAGTTAAGCATACATTAAATTTGAAAAAAAAAAAGCTCTTAATAGGATATTTGTGACTGAACAAAGGAATTCAAAGTTTGGCTGAGTGTCTGACAGGTTCTGGATTTAACCTGTTTCTGCATTTATCTATAAGATAAGTATATGTTGAGAATCTTTTCTCATATAATGTTGTGCAAAAGGGGGAAAAAACTAACGGCGCTTTTTTTTTTGACAAAACAGATTTTATTCATTTGTACAATGAACCAGAAGTCAAAGAGTGATTAAAAATAGTTTTTTAGAGAATTGTCACAAGATAACTCAATTAGTTTTTCTTTTTCCAGTAAAGTTAGAGAGGCCTCTAAGCTTACATCTCCTAATGTAAACGACTGGATAACGTATCCAGTCGTTTGATAGATATATTGCGACTATCGGGAAAATAGTTATCTCGAAAGTTAATTGAAGTGTGTTTCAGACGATCACAAATATTCCGTTTGTTTTCGTCAATTGAATTTTCTGATAAAATGCTGCTGAGAAAACTAAAGCATTCGTACTCATTGATCGACATACAAGAGATCCAAAAGTTGATCTTTTTAGAATGGTTTTAATTTTATCATGTACATTGAAAATGGTGACACCTGCGCCTCGTAACAACAGATATAATTCATTTAATGCACAAAAGATATCTGATAAGTATGCAAACATTTTCATTCAAAGAATATCGATTGTATAAGAGGACAAATGAAATGAGTGATAATAAAAAATACTTGAACAAGCAAGCGTGTCAAAACTTAACCTCGGGAGAGCAGTATACTTCTGTCTGAAGAAATAAAGGAACGTGGAGACTTTTAAAGTCCAAACAAAGCGTATAAAATAGATGGTAGTTTGTAGCACCACTTAAGGTAGCAGATAAACTGCAAGAATACGCTTGCATGCCAATGCTTGTGTATGAATACCGCAATGAGTTTATTTTTCTCTTTGATCTTTACCCGCGTCACAAGACCAAACTGATTCCTGCCATTTATTTTGCATCATCTGACCAAACAGATCCAATGCGTCCGTTCCATACGAAAGCAAGACAGGGAATCCTGTCTCCTTTCACACTCAGAGAACTCATATACGCTGGCGAATATCGACCAGGGATAAGTCACCTACATAATAAGACCACTTTATTTCATCCCCCCCCCCTCGGAAAAAATCATATGCAGGTTTTCAAAGGTTTTGCAAATAGTACAACTTCTTGAATGGAATTCTTGAAAATGTATGTAATGTGGACAAGTAATGCAGCAGCATTTGCTACAACGGTCTACTCGTCAAGCCGACTAACGTTAACTCAATAGTTCAATTTTATTCTCTTTAAAATTTCATTATCCACATAATTTGCCAAATTATTAATTCTACGCGACATTGTACTGTTTAATAAAAGTCAGGTCAAATTTCTTTGCTACCTTTTCTCCAAGCAAATACTTTGCGATAAATTTTGCACATGGTCCAATTAAATTTCCTGCCATTGTATGTGCATATGCAGATCTTATAGTATTATGACTTACTCGAAAAGTCTCAAAAAGGCAATTTTACTATCTTTGAAGCTGACAGGAAAGATGAGAAACTACGCTTTCTATTGTTTGATAATTTTCTTTTAAAAGTTTCGATATGTTTATCCTTGTGTGTCCAATATTTTGTTTAAAGGTGTCCATGAGGAAATGAAGGTTTTAAATTGTTGTTGGTAAGAGCTTCGTTGAAGATTACCCAAAGCGGCTTATATTCTGAGTCTTCCCCAGTAAAATAAAAGCACATTTGTAAATAGTCGCTGTCATATTTTCGTTCTTTCCTGTTAATCTCATCTTGTTCACCAATTGTTTCTTTGTTTTTAGTCAGGTGAGATGATAGCTCACTACAGCACTTGAATAAACGATCCGCTTTTAACCTAAGATCCGAAATAAAATTACGGTATAAAAATTATCAATTGTTATTTACACGAGAACTTCACTAAACAAAACTACCGTAGAATACTACTAATCGCATGAGGTTTTCAAGTGTCAGGACGAACGTCTGTGAATGCTCTTATCCAGTTCAGAAAAATATCTACCTCAGGAAATTGAGCTTACTTTCTGCTTTGCTATCCAATCAAGTGCAGGCGTCACTTGTTGGACAGACTGCCAAAGTAGTGAAAAATCACTGCAAGTGACATCTTGTTTCAACTCTTTTTTTTTGGCAGCTTACTCCACCTCGGTGCTCTTGGTGCAAAAACGTGTTTCTCAATATATGTCTTGTTAAAGAACACTTATTTATTTAAATTTTTTATTTTATTATTTTCGATTAATTAACCATACATAAATGTATGTGAGCAAATTTATTATTATTTTTTACTTTGGATGTTTTAAATTCAACCATTGCAATATTATTTTCGCGAACTCCTTTGATGCATGTCACGAATCCTTGGAGGTTCGCGAATCAGTTTTCTTTGTTTGGCGCAGCCTCTCGTGTCCTTTAAAATCCATCATCACGCTCCTATGTTACGAATTCGTATTTCGTCTGTTCAGCACCTGTTTTTCCGCAAAATTTCAATTTATTCACGAACTTTCATTTTCTTAAAATTTTTATTTCGAAATGTAAATTTTAAAAATATTTTTAAATAATTTCTTTCATTTGTATCTGTCTGAAATAATTGATTTTAAATTAATTAAATTAAAAACTTTATAACCTAGTTTATGTATTTTCCTTTGTTATGTATCTATCTAATCATTCTTCCTTGGCAGTTCGTTAAAAATTATTAAAAGATTGTGTGGTTATTATGTGTTAAAAACTATTATGTGGACTCTCATTTATAAAAACCATCTAAAGTTTTTGGATATGTCGTTAATAGACGTCGATCTTCACAAAAAATATTTAATGCTTTTCGACCTGTTTTAAATTCGGTATTGTTTTTATGTTGATAAAAAATAACAGTAATGTATATATATACAATACAAACGTATATAAATATTTATAAGGACCATCTTCCTTTTTCAAAAAAGATTTCATTTCGGCAGGTACACTTTGTCCTTTTTCTTGAAACCTTGTAAGATTTTTTTTTTTTGAATTGCAAGAGAAATCTATGATAATTGCTCCCGTCTACACCGATCATTTTGATTTCGTGGACGTTTTGTTCATCTTATGGAGTTTCTATTACCGTTCTCAAACCTTTACTATTTTTATCTATTTGAATACAAGAAAGTGCAATCGAAAAAGCAAAAAGTAATGTAACAGGGAATTATATTTTCCCTCCAATTTTTGAATAGATCTCAGAATATTTTTTAAAGACTGGAACCCACAAACGATTAATTAAAATAGAGAAAAAATATTTTTTAAAAATCGAAGGGGAAAAAATGTAATTCCGCAGAAACCTTCATTATTTTTTAAATTTCTACCATTAGCTCATACTCTCCCTATATATATATATATCTTGTTCAAATTTTCAATTGTTAATAAAATACTATTTATTCATCCACTCAAGTTCAAATACATTTTTTAAAACTTGTAGTGGATGACACTTGATGTTAATACAGTTTCTTTTTTCAAATATTAATTCATTAATTAAATTAAAATTGGTGAAAATGCAGTTGAGCCCAACCACTTGGCGCGATTTCAAAAGTTACCAAACTTGGCGATTTTTTTTGGCTGAACATTAAATCCGCGAATCGGAACAGGGTAGCCATATTTGGCAAAATACCGCCAAATAATCCCTGTCGCCAAGGTTGGTTGGGCTAAACTGCATTCCAACCATTTAATTTACCGGATGAATAAAGAAACAAGCCAATGTTTCCACTATGTCATTTGTCTTGCAATGGCAAAGTTGGTAGAGCGTCGGCGTAAAATCTTCATGCGTTCGGATCGAATCTCGTCGGAGCATAAATGTTTTTATTTGATTTTCAAATAATTAATTTTAGTTTTATGTGGAGAAATTTTTTTTTCCTCATATATAAAATATTTAGCAGGATATAAATTCAGGAATAAACACCGTCAATGACGAAGCGTGTAGATAGCTGGAATTTTTTTTTTTTTTTGCCACTTAATATTGTGATTCTATCATATGTATATACGTATTTATATTAATTGTAATTATTTAATAAAAAATAACTAAAATAAAAATTTTCTTTGTTGATCTAAGTAGGAATTGACTTATTATTATTAATTTTTATATTACTTGTTGTTCTTTAGGTCATTTTTTGCATTCAAATTCGATATTGTAGACGAGATTTCAGGACGGTAGTAGAAATTCCATACGATTAACATTGCGTTTACGAAGTCAAAACGGTTAGTAGACGAGAACTATAATTTTTTTTATTAAAGTTGTCTAATGAATTTGTGTGATATATTTCAAATAAAAAAAAGACGAAACAAACTTTATTAATCAAATAGGAATTTATTTAATTAGAAATATTATAACAATGAACAGCTTATAGTAACTTCTTAATTTATAACTATAATATCTTCTTGACAATCTTTTATAAAGTAGATATTCTATTTATAATACGCGTAACATCAATAATTTAACATAGTTTGAAAACAATCAGTTAAGGTAATATTTCAAACATTTGAATGCATTAAAACAATCATTTTTCAAGATAAGATATTTATCAATATTTACATTCTCAGTAATTTATTTAAAATCATGAAATATTTATAAATATTTTGATGAAATGCTTATTATGATAAATAAACATCATCATAGAATGCGCATGAATATGAATAAAAAATTATCAAATGAACATAATTTTAGAATTTCATATTAAATTGATTTCATTAAATCAAATTTTAGCCTTTTACTACTTTTAATAATAGTAAATTATGTTCTTAGTTTTAATATTTTTTAGACAGCTTAACTTTAAATAATAGTATTTGCGTCCGTGTGTTACATTTTTATGTTTAAATAAATATTTTAAAATAATTTATTTAAATATAGATTAATATTTTGTCACAAAGTTATTTTTGTTTTATACATTATTTTATAACCATTTAATCTGTAATATCTAGTTATCAGTTAAATAATCTTCTTTCATCAACTTACGAGTATTCTTTTATTTTATCCTTCTATTTTTGGTATTTTAGATGACTAAATAATGTGTAATTATTTCTACCTTTAAATTTATTATTTAAAATAGTATATTAGATTGTAAAATTCAGATGTTTAATTTTATGAAAAGTTATTATTTCTTATTTTTTGAAAATTAAATGAACATTTTTACAATAAAACGTTAACTTATTCTTCAAGTTATTTAGGTCAAGACTTGTTGAATAAATTGCCATTAACGTTTTCTAATCGTTATTTGTTTAAAGTATAACTCATTCTACATGATGTATATTCTAAATTAGAACAGAAACAAAATATTATATGCAATCCATGTGAATTAATGTTATGTAATGCATCCTTTTTAATCTAATATTTTACGGATTCGATGTTATTCATGGCAACGCATGCAAATTCCAATGATGCAAAAGCTATTTTTGGCCAATTACATCAAATTTTAAGTATTAATTATGAAAAGATAATGATGTGCTTCAATTTGTACTTAAGATTTCATTTAATGTACTTTTTGTAGGCAGTTTGATTCTTTATTGTTCTTTGAATTTAAAGTACTGTAATGGTGTGGTTGAAATCCTATATATATTTGATTTAAAAATAATATATGCATTGTTGCCACATTTTAGTACTATTTTGTCATAAGCGATACAATTTGTTAATTGGTATAAAATTTTATAATTATAAACATCTTTCGTCTTAATTCTAAATTTAATTTGAACTATTTAAACTAATGCAACATTAAAAGGAAATAGTTAAAAAAGAGTGTGCTGTGCATAAAATTAATTAAATATTTGTGTTTTTGAGCAGAATTTCTCTCTTATCATTAATTAAGCCTATTCTCTTTATGTATAAAATGAACTCGGAAAAATAAAAACTAATTCGTACATAAAATACAGACCGACACGTAATTGTAAAGTAAAACACAAGTATGATGACTAAAAACATATACTATCTATTTACATGTTATTTACAGAACAAATACCCTTACAGTATATTGAAATGTGTGCTATGTATAGTGTGTATTTGAATGATATCAACAGTGAAGTTCTTGTGATGAAAAAGTCGAAGCATGAAAAATAGATTAAGTTAATATATAGCTCAATATAGTACAAAATTACGAGTAGTAGTAATAACGTAACTTTTAAAGCATCTATTTGTGACTAATAGCAAGGCAGTAGAGTTCAGAAACAAATTAGAGATAGATCTAAATAAGGAAGACTTTTCTTAGTTTTCTAGTTCTGTTTGCTTTCATTTGTAGCTATTCTTTGTAAATGTGCTTTGTACTGAGTTAACGATACTCGACAACTTTTTCATATCAGTTTGAATAAACACGAAGGTGGTTCAAAAAATACTTATGTTAGGAATGAAGTAACTCACTATAGAATTATCCAGTAATTGTTTTTCTTTTCTTCAAAAAAGTTTATGAGCATGACGCCATTCGTATCTCAAAAAATCATCGTCATAACTTTTCCAGCCAATGCGATCGTTTTCGTCTTCATTGGAACAGATTAACCGAAATCTTTGTTTTGATTCTTGCTTGATTTCTGGTATATTCAAGTCTCTTCGATGGAAACGATTCGACGTGGCAGTAGTCAAATTTTGATTTAGCAGCAAATGGCTGCCACATACAAACTAACCAATTAATCAAGAGAAAAATTTGTTTTGGCGCCATTGAATGCCGGCAGCAAACAGTGGTAACGCCATCTTGCTTTAATAACTCCATCTGTCATCAAAAACAGATACTTTTTGAACCACCCTCATATATCTTAACTATCTTTTTTTCACAAAAGTTGTATTCTTAGAGAAGTGAGTAAATATATTAGATTACGAGTTCTTAAAGCATATTTGTAAATGTTCGATTTTGTTATTATAAAGCATAACATAAGTGCAATTAAATGCGTAATTCCTAGTTTTCGTTGAAGTATAAAGATTGTGAAAAAAATGAAGCTGATTTCACAGTGAGTGTACAACGAGTAGAAACATAAAGACCGTGTTTCCTCATTAGCATTTTACTCTTAGTACGTTGGATGCTCAGTGAGAATGCAGCTTCAGTGTAAGTAATGTTTTACACGATCACTTTAGCTATCTAGAAACAAATAATCCTGGTCGTTAAATAAATATAAAGTAGTGTTGCTTGAAAATAGTTTAATTTTTATCAGTGATACAAATGTTTTAAGTATATTAATTATTTCTTAGATATTCGTCTTTCTAAAACCAAAATAAAACTATTCCGAGTGATATATATTTATTTGAAATAGAGCCCCTGAGCCCAGAAACTAAAAACAAATAAAAATTTTCAATTTGGAAAAAAATACCTTTTTACAAAACCATTAAGGTTAAAAACGAAACAGGCGTACAAATGACACATTTAATAAAAACCAAAGTTTAGTTTACCAGAACTTAATTTAAGAAACAACGTCATTCTGTATTTTCTTACGTATAAAAACGAAGTATTCAAAAATAAATAAAAGAATTGAAATGTTTCTTTAACACCAATAAAAGCATATTTTGTGTACAACTTTTGAGGAAGTATTCCGACACCTATTTTAAATTAGAAACCAACTTCTGTATATAAATATTAAGCATTCGATGAATACATTATCTCTAAATATAGCTGTACATTGCTGTACAATTGAGTACATTTCGAGCACATCTTTGAGTTTTATCAAGAATTCATTGTGATGCATTAGTACCCATATTAAATTAAACGATATTTTTTTCCTATAAAAATTAATATCCAGCTCAATTCACATAATTTATGCTGTACAATTTATTTTGCTTCTTCCTTTTCCTTGCAATTCTTTTTTTTTTTTATTTGTGATACTTTAACTTTCCTTTTTGTCATGAGCAGTCAAATTCTCACGTAATTATTCATGTTTTTTGTTTACATAAAATCTTTTATAATGAAAACATTTAAAAAATAATTTTTTTAAAAATTTTTAAGAATATTTATCACTGTTAAACTATTACATATTGGCCATAATAAAGAGCAGTATTTGACACATTTTTGATCCAATATGCATTATTATTTAATGCACAACAAACGATCTTTAAAATTAAGGCAAATGAAAAGATAGGGTAAGAGAAAATGGACTCACACTTTTGAAAATTTAATTTCAATATCTATAACCTTAAAAATTCATATTGTCATCTATTTAAAGGGGGAAAAAAGTATATTTAGCACATGATCGGATAATTTTTTCTGGATATGGCAAGAAGATTTTCTTTTGATGGAAGCAGAATAAAAAGAATATGTATATGACTTAATCTAGGATAGTATTTTTATTTTAAAACCTAAATCTCTACCAAAAAACGAATACTGCTTTTTAAAACATATAATTCCATCCCAATCGAGGCGTAACAAAAAATTCAACCGGTTCGTGTGTATGGTATCAGAATAAATTTGAAGAAAAAATTGTGATCTCAGCGCACAAAGCCATGTATACATTAATAAATTCCTTTTACAAAATGAAATTTAACAGCATTTTCCACGAAATATATTAATTGGGAAACCAATCGTAAGCAATCTGAACATTTCGATCTGAAATTAATTCTACTTAGTAACCAAGAAGTTTAAAAAAGAAGATTTAAGTTGTCTTGTACAAATTCTTTCCAATAATCTGAATGTCGTTATTCATAACTCAATTTTATCACTCGAAATGACTGCTGATTTCTGGAATCACAGCAAAATAAAAGCGTTTCAACTATAAGCACCATTTTCTCAGTTTTAAGACATATTCAAAAACTGATTACATCACACCTTTTCTTATGAATAATGAATAGCACCATAGAATTCAAGATACATTTCTTGCAATCATATTCTACGAATATCTCGCAAAGTAAAATAAATAAATAAATAAATAAATAAATAAAAAAAAACACCCGAAGAACAAATCTTATTAATTTCAGCACGAGAAAGGGCAGGGTGATCGCTTGATCACAACGCTTGATCACAAATTTGAAAGTTTCAAAATGAATATAATGCTTGTAATTCGAGAATAAAGAAAGTAGGAAGAAGTCCCAGCACATAAAAAATTGAGTTCCTATTGTTAATTTGATAGTTACTGTGAATAAAAATAAAAGCTACAAAAATTCCATTTTCTAGATTATATTTTGATAAATATAAAGCAAAAAATTCACAAAATGTTTAAATAACTAGTTTACTTTAGCATTTTAAAATAATTATTCGGAAATTCTCCCATTTTTCCTTCACTGTAATTAAATAATTTAAGACAAATTCACAGTCTACGGAAACTCAAAATTTCTAAATTGAAGAAATTCTTTCAGATTTCAATTCCTGAATACAGATAAACAAACTGATCAGTAAAATCACTATTAATGCTCAACATATATCAACGCAGAAATAGTTAATCAATGAATGGACAAAAAAAAAATTATTTCAGAATAAATTTTTAAAATCTAAAAATAAATCTTGTCAACAACATTAAAGAATTCTGAAAAAATAAATACATTTAATATTTCTAGATGTATTGGTCGTAGAACAAAAAAGGCTACATTTTTTAAATGTAGTTAAAGCGCAACATGTTTTTTTTTTTATTTTAAATCTTTAATAATAAGCTTGGGGTTGCCCTTTCATTCAACGATTTACATTCCTACTTTTGAAGAATATTTATGTTCAATGACAATAGATGGCGCTGTCATTTCGTGCCCTGAATATCTCGATAAATTCAGTAAAAACCGAATCAAAATTTTTACTTGTTTCGAAATTACTTAAGCAATTTGAATATTTTTTTATACTTGCATTTGAATATGATTCATTTCATTATATGCATCATGTACAAACTGGGAAATCCTATTCGAGAAGGCTGCACTCAAGAAAATGTATTTAGATGTACATTATACATACATATACACATATATATCATGTGCCCTATAATTTGCCTCTTCCGTTTCGTTTCTAATTTACAACCGAATCTTTTTTCCATTTGTGCTGCATTTTTTCTGCCAGGAGAAACTCTTTTCTAGGCTATACTGCTGTTTCTGGTGTATAGTTGTTTATAAAAATAAAACAAATACTAACTATTTAAGTATTCTGGTATGTATCAATGTTTATAGTCGATTCAGTTACAACTTTCCTCATCACTGTCATATAGAAATAAATAAAAAAAAATAAAAATAAAATAAAAAAAAAACCGCTCTCCGACACTAATATTTCGTAGTGTTGATACAAGGTTTAATTTATTGCAAAGCTAGAGAGAAAAATGTCAATTCAAATATTTTGGTTATAATTGAATCTACTTTTTAACATACCAAAATGTGTAAGTGTTTGTTTTATTTTTATAAACAACTACACCAGAAACAGTACTATAGCTGAAAAAAGAGTTTCTCCCGGGGAAAATAATGCTGCATAAATGGAAATAATATTCAGTAGTAATTTAGAAGTGAGACACGGGGCACAGAGGAGACATAATTATCTCGCACCTAATTTTCAGTCTCTGCAATTCATCTCATAAATTTGCTTGACAACTACTTTCATGTCCTAAAAGATTTTCTTCATAGCAAGACTGTTTTTTCTGACACATGATGCGCTTAACACGGAGAATAACTAAAATATGACATTAACATACTAAAAAAAATCTTAAATCTTTTTAAATGAAAGAAGAAAAGTGCAAGAAGAAAAGATTTTTTTTTCTCCAGCTTTTATTTAGAACCGAAAAAAAAATATTCGTACTTTTTTCCTGAACTTTTTTTTTAGAGAAATAAACATGAAGAACGTGAATATTTTCGGAAGTTCTTCAGATTAAGTTTTTTACGCATAAATTTCCCAACACATATGTAATACGACATATTTTCAATACATGTGTTTGCATATTTTAAATTTTAAACAAAAAAATTGTCTAGACGTAGCTAAAATTTGTCATAAAGCTTTTATTTATAAGTAAGAATTAAAAAAAAAAAAAAAAAAAAAACCTCTTAAAACAGTTTGTAGATGTCCGAGGAAATATTTGTTACGTGTATTACAAATTATTAAACATTCGCTATAAGACAATAAACATTCACATTATGTGAATGTTTATTGTCTTATAGCGAATGTCTTATAGCCCCGTGTCTCACTTCTAAATTACTCACAATTATGTGAAAAAAAATCACAGTCAATTAAGAAAATAAGGAATTAAATAATTGTTTTGATGAAAACAATCTTATTTGTAGTTTACCTGATTTAAGGAACTGTAGTAATTTTTTGTGACTTGAATTGAATAGTTAAAAAAAATTTATGACGGATGGTTTTTAAAAACAAAAATTGGGCAGTCATGCAGAAAGGCACTATACATTCATATTTCTTGTTTCAAAAACCATGAAAGTTTTTGATTAATGCATTGAAGACCACAAATATTTTGTAATTTGATAAAATATTATATTCCTCACTTTATGGGAATAGAAATATTTAACTCCTTTGAAGTTGTTAAAATAAAACTATGATTGTAGTGATTAAATCAATTTATATTAAGGCTACCTGTATATCCTCAGAATTCTAGAACATTAAATCTAAGACTCCTTGTTTTTGTGATGTATATCTTTACAAATTATTAGTAGAGCTTAGATTTTCGTGAGTGCCTTATAATGATATTTCAATCTTTCTATCGAGCTATAAAAGTAATTTTTTTGTCATAAAGATTTTTTCCCCTTCTCATTTGAATATGGATATGTTTTGTGAGATATATTTGCAATTAGGTACCATTTTAAAGAAAACTATTACACAATATGGCGTGTGTGTTCCATATTTTTTATGCTTCTATATAAGGTACTTATGCATTTAGTGAATCTAAAATATTTTTTCTTTAAAAAATACCTAATTTTTAAGAAATAAATTTGTGTATGAAAAAAGAATAAATAAATAAATAAAATTTCCAAAATTACGAAGTTTTATCATTTTTTCAAAGAAAATATACAGTAATATCTTCATAAAAGTAGGTTCACTATATTTTATGTACAGTTTTCTATACGATGAGTAAAATATTTTGTATATTTATGGAATATTATTTTTAAAAATTGTACCTAAATGCAAATATATCTCGCAACATATGTCCATATTCAAATGAGAAGGGAAAAAAATCTGAGTAACGAAAAAATTGCTTTTATAATTCGATAGAAAGATTGAAATATCATTATAAGGTACTCAAAAAAAAATCTGAGCTCTTCTGATATATTGCAAAGAAATATACCACAAATGTTTTACATACAAGGATTTTTAGATTTAATGTTTCAGAATTCCATGGATGTCCTGTGTGTGTGTGGTACCCTTAAAAAAATCTAAAAATCTAAATTTTAAAATTGCATACATCAGACAAAAAATTCTTTCACAAATGTCTGTCTCATTATTAGTATTATTTACTTTTGAATATAAAGTGTGCACTTCAAAGTATTTGTCATTAAATGATAAATTATTTTCGTACATCCAATATTATGTAATGATTATTTTTCTTATATTGACTATTTTAAGCAATTTGAGTAATTGAAAATTTGAAAAATAATCTTTCTCTAAACAAGCTATTTAATATATAATATATAGCTCTCTCGTATAAGCTATAATAAACTGATTTTTCTATAATAATTTGCGATCTATTTGATAATAAGTAATTATAGAAAATTTAATAATGATCTTTCATTATTATTCATTATTGAAGAGTATTTTGAGAATACTTTTATTTTATTTGAAGAATTTAGTTTTTAAAATTTAGCACACTGTACATGATACAATATTTTTCCTTCTTCCAAAACCTTTTTCATGATCATTTCTAGCTGAAATTTTCTTAACAAATGAGGAAATATAATGAATAATACCTAAATATCAAAAAATATAAATTAAAACTACCATTATCATTTTATCTCCCAATATCTTAAGATACTTTTTGAGAAATGTTTTACAACTTTTAGCTCATAAAGAGAGACGTCGTTAAGACACGAATCAAATATTTTAGTTGGGGTGAAAAGAAATTATTTCTCAAGAGAGCATAAAAATAGTGAATTATAAGTAATATTCATTGGTTATTATATCGAAAGTTTTCTATAATTTTTACTAAAGATGGAAAATCACATGCTTCATTTTTGTAAACTCTTTTTTCCACGCATACTCAATGTTAAATCAAATTTTATTTTTATAATAATTTCTTTTCAAACAAAATATTTGCTATTTCTTCTGAAATGCGAGAGTATCTCAGTGAACGCAGTTATGGAACGAGATTCTAAGATTTTCTTTGCAAAAAAACTATATTGCAAAGACTTAGGAATGTACTTAGTTTCATTTGTTTACATTTCTAGAAAATCCATTGGTTAATAATCAAAATAAAAGAGCTCCATTTTCTAAATTCAAAAAGTAGTTTTAAATTTTCCAATTTTGCATTTATATAGTCATGAAACATTGATCTATTGATGTAACGATATGGAAAAAGAAAGAAAGAAAGAAAAACAATCTTAAAAGAAGTTGAAAACTGATAGGAACGTATTTTAGCCCGAGTCCTAGCGATGGAAATCAAAATGGCGCCAACAAAAATCTTGATAAAAGTACCAAATTGGCAGTCCTTGTAATAATGCAATCCTATCAGGTATCGGTTTCTTACCGAATGTTTGTAGCACTTAAAAATATTTTTGCGCGATTTGGCTCCTTTTGTTTTTCGTCTCCAATTTAATTATTATTCATAAACGTCGCATTCAAAAGCAACACGAGAACTATTGGTGACGGACCTCGTAATTTTGAGCCTTGGTATAGAGAAGAAGGCGACTTTTTAGCTGGCAATACCATCTCCAAAGTTCCACACCACGTTAATGGTAGAACTTGGAACTTAGAAATATATATAATAAGCATCATACCCGCTACACGGCTGGTCTTTTGTAATTTCCGTCGAGTCATGGGCTCGAACCCATGATTCGACGGAAATAACACCGACTGCGAGTTCGTGGCCGTGACTACAACCACTTCCATCACCAAGGCATGAGCTAAAATATGTTTTTACCATAGATACCCATAACCATCAAAAGAATTTACTGAGCATCAAATCAATACACAATTCATACTCTATAATATAATCAGTTTTAAACATGTGTCTTAAAATCTTAGATTTTCTAAACATTTAATTACTTAAATATAGGAAAAGAATTCACATTTTCTGACGGCAAATATTTTTACAAGCGTAATTTTAATTAAATCTTCTGAATTTTGATAAAAATCATTGAATTTTCTAAAGTAAGGATGAAGAGCAAGAAATTTTCTATGAAAGGCTTTTCGGATATATATTAAATAGAATAATTCCTTATGCGCACAAAAATGGTTTTTAGGATCGTTTATACGATTGAATAACTCAGAAATGTAAATCACAAACTCTCAAGTCCTTGTGCTAGAATCAATAATTCGTCGATATTTGTAATATAAAAAGAAAGAGGGAGAAAAAAAAACATTTTTAATTTTTCCTTTTCAGGACCGACAATGTTTTGGTGCCTACTAATTAATCTACGCTATCATCTATCCGACATAAGGAATATTCTATTTGTAGATTTGATGACTCAGACGCTCAATAAACACTTAATTAAAAAAATGAATTATTCTTACTTATTCCAATAATCAGTCAATAAACTGATTCTTAATTCCGAAATAATAAAAATGAAGCATGTGAGCTAATTAACAGAATAGGATAACTTTCAGTAAATGAATGTTTAAAAGAAAATTGAATGCTATCAGCAGCTTGCTAACTCTGCAAGCCAGAGGCCAAATATTTTTTTCAAATCTTGTTTGGCATCATCCTGAACTAGACTTTGTCTCAAAAAGTGTTTTTATGGGAAAAATAGTCCAGATAAATCACGTGTGCTTCATCACAGGAAGCTACAGAAGCTTGATGAATTCCGGAATCAATCTGCCGTGAACTATCTACCGTTATTCGTGTCCATGGGCCTCTCTTGGGATTTGAAGCATGTGTATTCCAGAAAATCTTCCATCGTCTGATAGAGATGCATTTTTACGTTTACGAGGGCGTGTTTTTCATCTGGGTAAATCTGAAATAAAGTTTGTGATGTCCATAAAAATGATTATTTTTTTAATAAAAAATAGCTTTTTAATGCACCATACTGATTGACATACAATATTTAACGATATAACTACAATAATATCATTGGAGTAGTGTGGATTTCTACCACCCAGTTCGAACCCTAAATTTACCGCCTCCCTTTAGAAATAAATAATAATATCTCGAATTCAATGCGCGTGCGTAAAATTAAGTTACATATAGTTTAATATATTAAAACGATAATTTGCAAAATTAAATTTATAAATTTAAATTACTTAATTTACAAAAATAGGAAGCCTTTTTGATTACAATAACGCATTATTTCTCTTGGAATTCTTATCGGATTGAAGTAAACTCATACACAAACATTTAAACTTTGATTTAAAATCAATATATTGAGGCATAATTTTAATTTTTATATAATCACAAAAAAAAAAAAAAAAAAGACTTAATAAAGGACAAAATTATTCAGAATTTTTTGACAATTGATTATGATGCAGTCATTTTCTTTTTGTCTCGAAACCTTCAAATTATTTATTTTAAGTTTATCTGCCCTCTTGGTATGTTTTGAGGAGAGACGATTTTTTTTATCTTTGTGAAATGCTGTTACGCTGTATTTGTTAACATGCGTTAACACGTTGTTTTGAAAAACTGGTGTCAACAAAAATGTGTGGGCATAAAATAAAGGATACATGGAGTTATTGACATTATAATACATTTTGGTTATAATAATTACATTTAACTTGCTTAAAGTATATTTACATTGCTAGGAAATATTTAATTTGATATTTTATCATCTGCTTTTATTTTAATAACAATAGGAATTTAAAGAAGGCATTCCCTTTCCTTTATAGAAATTGCTTTTGTGGAGCCTGAACCACGGAAGTAAGCTTATTTTACGCTAATTAATATTCATTTCGAATAACTTTTACCTTTTCGAGAACTTAACAGAAAAAAAGTTAGCATATGTTAAAATGAAAATAGCAAAGACAATTTTAATTTTTTTCTTAAATTTTTAAAATTATTATTTCCATTATGTATAGTATTTATTTTTTTAATTATTTTTTCTATAACATACAAAGTGTATTTCCTTAATCATACTTTCCATTATAAACAAATTATTTGCATGCTATTAAATAAGTGAAAGAACTAAGTGTATTTCATATTAAGTCTTTTTTTTTTATCAGAACTGAAATATTTTTGTTTCATTAAATTCGATAATCCTTTCATTTACATTATTCACGTTGACGTGCTAAGTTACCTGGGCTCAGATGATATCGTAACATTTTATAAAACAACTTAGGGGGATTCATTTAGGTATAATTCATTTAGTTGCTTACTTAGCTGCAAATGTCAATAAAGAATGGAAGCTGCAACGGATATTACTAATAAAGTAATCCAGATAAAGACAAGATTTCAAATAAGTTTAAAATACTCAATTTAACAGAGAAAAGACGAGAGCATTAAATAATTATTCGGTTGTATAACTGAATAAATTCAAAATTAGAGCAGTTAAAAATAATATACTGACACTTTTAAAATAGCAGTGAAGGAACTCATACCAATAAAACGGTTCTATTTATACTCTCATTTCATGGAACCAATCGCATAATAAAGGGATTACGGAATTTTATTTTAGCTTCTGGGATTTACATTTTAATCACATAATCTCAAATTCTGTTGAAACAACATTCAACCCCCTTCCACTGTCGAGCATTTTAACTAGTTGGTAACGAAATTAAAAGTTTAATAAATATTTCATCACAACGATATAAATATTTAATTTTGGAATTATATTCATTTCTACGTCATGAATACATTATGAAATCTAACACGTGACAAGTACATTTAGTATAGCAACTTTCCTTTTATAAATTCTTTTTTTCCCATGTACAATTCCGTGACAGAATAGATAAAATGCGTTCAAGCATTCGAAATTTGTTACTTAGCATATACTTACTTGCGTCCTAAACAATACTCCTGCATTGGTGAGGGCTTTGATAAGCATCATCGAATGCTGCAGATGAACATTGTCTGAAATAAAATAATAAGTGCTATTGAGATATATTTATTGTTCACGTAAGCTATTTTCATAATTTGTAACTTTTTGAAACGAATATTTTTTATATTTCTTGCCTTCATCATAGTACGATAAAGGCACTTTGAAACAAAAGATATTTTATAAGAAAAACCCTAATAAATTTGAAATTTAAACCAAAACTATCTGTGTAACCATAACAAGTACGCAAAATTCCTTTTTTATTTTATTTTTGACACAGCAAATACATTCCTCAAAAAACTTGTAAAAACACACAAAAAAGATATATTTTGTTCAATAAAAGAAGAATGTGTTCTACGTTTTCAAAAAAAAAAAAAAAAAAAAAAAAAAACCCCGTATAAGATGAAATAAAGAACTTTATTTAATTCGAAAACCACGTAGAAAAGGAATGGAAATGCAAGTGATTAATTTTTTTTTGAAATTTGCGCGGTTTTTTCCAGATGTTTTAACATTTGATTACCAAATGTTTTGTTACACGATAGAAAAGTGACCCGATCTTTTGATACTTTAAAATCGCTTGTAGCTTTTCAGATTTTGTAATGAAAGCTTTTGTAGACCTCTTTTTTCAATATTGACCTGTTTTGTCGGCATTGAAACTTTGATCAGCAGCTTAAACACCTTAGTTTAGACAGTCTTGAAAAGATTGCTAAGGTGCATCCTCAACCTTGAAAAAAAATTGGTCTTCAAAAAATTGGTCAATTTAGTGTGTACGTCCCAACCTCATTCACGCATTTTTAAGAAAAAGGTTGTGGGAAACTGATAAGAGATCCTAAATGGAATTTAAGTAAAGCAGCCATGTAAGGGGAAAAAAAAGACAGCTTTTTCTTGGTCGTGATATTTTAAAACCGTGTAAAAAGATATGACGAGGATCAATCGGTATTTCCCCTCAACTCTTCCTGTGACGTATTTCTTTCATTATTTAACTCTACAGCCATCTCAAAGTCTAAAAAAATAGTCAATAAGTTCCAAACTCCTACTGAATATCAGCCAGAAAAAAAAAAAAAAAAACCCAGCACAGTTTATTGACTACTAAAGAATACACAATATCGCTCTCTCTTGAATATCTCTTATCTTAGTAAATCATATTTTATATTCTAATAATAAAGTCTTAGCTTACCAAATCAATCATTCCGATTCAAGCCCTTCTCGATCATAGCAGATTCGAATCTTATTAATTTAACTAAAAGTCGCTTCATCCGAAACGATTAATTACGATGATTCAATCCAATTTACAAATACCTACTTCGTTCTTACATACCTCGCTTTTTATCCATTCCTTTTGACTTATAAATCACTACATCCAATTCAATTCACTACACTTTTTAATCTAATTTACCTAGTCATATTTTAGTTGGGTAGAAATTGTAATTTTACTCGATTCAAATGACCGAAGAGTCCCAATAGACACAATCCTTGGATACTTTCATATGATGTTATTTGATTTGAGAACTTCTTTCAATAAATGAACCATGCTTTAAGTAAATTTGTATTGAAATATAGTGAATAAGTCTAACGTGACAGCAATTGTAAGGTGCGAAGAGTTTAATAAGAGATAGAGTGATCAGATGATTATAACGCCGCAGTTAGACGTGGATTTAATGCTCATAAGAATAAAGAGATAGGATTAGATTAGACAATAATATAAACTGAAGATTCTTGAACGGAAAGTGAGTAGAATCCTGCGCATAAGTTCTTTTACTGACTCAGATCCGATTAGTCAATAACAACCAAGTAACCTTTTTGTAATGATAATCTTTAGTTTTGGACGCGTGTAGGAATTGGATCTACAGATGCGGTCATTAATATGATACATTTTCATTATTCTGAAATTCGAATATGCCCGATTTGAATTCTTACATTACCTAACCATTAATTAAGAGACAACATTTCACTAGTGATAAAGCAATCAGTAGACAGAAATACAACCGGCAGGTCACAAAGACTGTGCTAAAAAGGAAATTTATACGCATTTTTGAAAGATGGGGCTTAAACATTAAGATATGCGTTGTGACTATATAAATGAACATATGTCATGCGCATAGTTATATTTTTCAAGCGAATTAAAAAAATATTAAATTTTTTTATATTTTTACACACGAGACAAGACAACAAGAGCAAGATTACAAGAGCGTTTTTATGACCGACAGGGAATAACACATCAATCAATAACTCCCGAGACTAACCCAGAGATGGCGCTCGTAGTAAACCAGTAACCAGGTCTTTCTAGAGTACTAACCTTTGCTTGAAACGTGTCAAAATTTTAAGTCGATCGGACCCAAAACAGCTGAGTTATCGAGGTTGGAGTAAAGTCGTTTTGTAGTTTGTTTAAAAAATGGAAAAAACCGAGTTTCGTGTTCTGATAAAACATTGTTTTTTAATGGGTAAAAATACCGTGCAAGCGAAACAATGGATTGAAAAATGTTACCCGGACTCTTGTCCATCAAAAGCAACGATTTGTCGGTGGTTTGCCGAGTTTAAACGTGGTCGTACCGACACAAATGACGCGGAACGCTCGGGTAGACCTGTGGAAGCCGTTACACCGGAAAATGTGAGTGAAGTGACAAAAATTATAATGAAAGATCGTAAAGTGAAGCTCCGTGAGATTGCTGAGATGACACAGATATCATATGGAAGTGTATTTACTGAAAAAGGTTTTTTGAAGTGAAGAGAAAAAGGTTTTTTCCAAGTGGGTGCCTCGATTGCTTTCGATGGAACAAAAACAGCAACGAGTCGATGATTCAGAAAGTTGTTAATGCTATTTACCTCGCAACAAAAAGATTTCAGGAAAAAGATTTGGAAAAGGTTGAACGATTGTCACCCTGCAGATTAACAGGTGTTATGTTGATGAATAAAAATTTTTGCAAAAAAAATGTTGTTTTCAATGTTAGTCTCGGGAGTTATTGATTGATGTGTTAGTTCATAAATGCTGAATATTTTGATAATGAATTAAAATCATAACAAAACGCATACATTCTAAGCATGATTTTCAATAATGTTCTGTATTGCTAATCTAAAAATATTACTTTGTCTTTCAATGATACAAATTCGATATTTTCTGCGTTATTGTACGATATATGAAGAAATCTGTTTATGCTCATTTAAATTGTATTACTCTTTTAAGGGTTATAATCTACCTGAAATAACATGATATCCTCGGATTTTGCAGATTTTTGCATCAAGTCAGAACAACCTCTAAGTTTTAGAATGAGAACAATTAAAAGTGTGTGTGTGTGTGAGAGAGAGAGAGAGAGAGAGAACAAAAGTACAATTTAATTTCATCAAATACAATTTGATTAACTTTATCAATGAAGTCGCTGTGAAATTAACTAAAAAAAAAAAAAAAAAAAAAAAAAAAAAGAAATAAAGAACCCTGGAAATATTTATGATAAGGCTCTATATGTGAGCGAATGAACGATTGAAAAGTGAACTATAATTTTTCAAATTTTTTTGTAGAATAATACTTAGCATTGTAACACAAGTAAACGAAGGGGAAAAATTAAGAACGCTACATATGATATTAAACTGTAGCATGAAATAATTAAAAAGGGCAATAATATGTAATAAGGAGTATTCAGGGGGAATGATTAACCCAGAAAAAAAATTAAGGCTATTGAATTTAATGTGGTATGCAAACGTCCCTGAATTGTACACATATAACACAACATGATTGGGGGTTAAAATCTACCTGATAATAATGTTGGTGTGGGAGGGGGGAGGATTAAGCTCCACTTCTCCAGCCATGCGGTTTTCATAGCATTTACATCTCTAGGAAGCTCGTGCAACAGCTTTTCCAAGATAGTTCCCTAAACACACTCTAGGGTTCAGATCAGGAAATTTTGCTGGCCACGGTATTCGTTCAAAGGCCTCACATTCAAGGAATTCGGTAACGCGGTGTGCTCTATGCATTTAAACATTATCATTCATAAATAAAACATAAGATCTACATGTACCTCTGAAATGTCTTGCATAAGGTTCTAAGACGTTATCCCGATATCTGGCCAGTCATACATCTTCTGTTCCTAACATGTAGGGACATATTATCATTATTCCTCCTTATTATTCCTCACTCCTACCCTATTAAAATGGTAACATTCTATAATCTTCGAAGGAAGATTTCGCGTTCTCGACTCCCTCCAAGCGTGAAACCCCTAAAAATCAGATGTTTAAACTAAACCTTGAAACATCATTGCAGAGAACATGGGTCTACATGAGTTCATTCTAGTTTTGATGTTCTTTGCACTAATTAAAGCAATTCCTCTTTCTTTGTAAGTATGGTGAAACACATACTTTTGGTCCTCTGATGTAAAAGCTATTTTCATTAAACCTTCTGTGCAAAGTTTGCGGTGATACAGCCGATCTAGAGGCAGCTACAAGCTCTGAATTTAACTGCCAAACCGTGGACTTCTTATTATGACAGGCAATGAGACAGAAGTTATAGATCTTGAGAAGTAATTTTTACTCGTTTACGACATTGTTCAAGCCATTTTAGAGTTCCAGAATTACAAAAGTTACAGAGTTTTGAAATTATTTTGAATGCGTAAAGACTATTTGTTTTGAAATATTACACATCTCGCTGCTTTCGAGATTGCCTACCTTGCTTCTGAGCAACCGATAATTCACCTATCTACAATATTTTCCAAATGATACTTCTGAGTCTTAACAAACTTGAAATTAAATGTTGTACTGCAGAAATTCACTCAGATATTCACTTTGCGCAGAGTACTCTATTCATCGTCGATGACGTAACGTCTTGATTTGCGCCTGAAAAACTGTTTGATCACTTTTGACTAGATAATGTTAATTAGGTTTGTATTTTCCACATTCCTGGTAAAAATAGATTGTATCGATTGAATATTTAGGAGGAATATCATTACTTTTTTGGAGGGTATGTAAAAATAATTTTGAGCATGAGTATATACTTCTTTATAGTAATTAGTTCATCCTGTTATCATAGAACCATTTTCATTAAAATATTGCTAATAAAAACAGAAAATTTAATCTGTTCGTCCTGTTTGATTATTTAGGTTGAATCCCATTTTAAGCTTCGCTTTGGCGACGGAACATAACTCTCGCCAAATCACATGATAAATTAGAAACCCTATTACTAATACAACTCTATATGAAATCATTTTTTTTCTCTCATTCTCCCTACCCAATTTTTTTTTGGGTGTTGAAAATTATATCACGTAAATATTTATGTATTTCCTTTTTTTTTTTCTTTCTTTTTTTTAAATTTGTGTTCTAATTCTTCTTTTTAGGTGTCACGCAACAATTTTATATTTCATTATTTTTTTTGAGGCTTAAGTGTTATTTAACTGTTCTATCAATTTTTTATTACATTTTTGCGGTTTTTGCATGGTGTTTCAGCAAATTTTAGCCTTGAACTTCTGCATTTATTATCTTTTTTTTCTACGCTAATTTCTCTTTGGCCACTAACTTAGAATTCACCATGACTGAAGGAATAAATGCTGAATGAAAGAGGTTATAAAGCAGTCCTTGAATGGTGTAATATGAATGAAGGTTTTTGATTGCATCCAAATATGAATGCCCTAAGGATGTAGAGAAGGTGTTTGTATTTGGTATTTTCTTTAGCGATTAATCGCCAAATATGGCAACCCTCTAATATATATTTCAAAATAATCTTTATGTATGGTAACTCTAGAATTTATTTTACTCTGAGGATTGTCTTGAAATATGGCTAAACTACACTTTTACTGAAGTACGCTTTATTGTATTTTCTATTCGGACAATGTAGCACCATATGTCCTTTATCTCTGATGATATGAGGTGTAACTAAAGTTTTATTGACTTTGCACAGAATATTTGGAAAGTCTTCTCACCCCGCCCCCTTTTCTTTCATACATTTATAGCTTTTAGAAAATTTAAGTAAAGAAAAAAAGTCTTTCAAAGTATATGGAAATGAAACAAGGTAATTTGTTGATAGATTCTCATGTCTCTCTGGCGGCCGGCGCCCCAAATTTGAGCAAACCGACCCAGGTTATACGGTAATTAGATTTAAGGAGGCTGACTTTAGTAATGTTCTACTGTTCTAATCATGATATGAATCCTGTTTATAGAATCAATCTTACGTCGTAATTATTTTTTTTTCTATCTTTTAAAAACACAACGACTAAACAAAGTTTTAAGAAAAGGTAAAAAATTTACTCACCATCTGCAGTTCCATGAATTAAAAGGAACTTTTTTCCTCGAACATGCTCAGCACGAATTGAAACATCTGATTTTTCGTATCCAATATAATTGTCTTCTGGTTTTGGGCTTTGCATATAGCGCTCTGAATATACGGAATCTACAACAACAACACACACACAAAAAAGATGACATGAAAATTTATTCATAAAACTATTTACTGAAAATCAAAAACGAAATATAACAACAAATTTATTTTTTGCTGAAATAAAGTTAATTTTATTTTCTTTACATGAAGAATATATTACACTTATTGAAAATACATATCTTGATATTTAATTTATGTTTTTAACTCAGAAAACTGATTTATGACGGAGTATCGCAACAAATATGTAAAACTTTCCCACAGAAAGCATATTGAACATAACAATAGCAAAATTTTCCCCTAAATTCTAATACCTTTTTGAAGAGTAAATTACCATTCGTGTTATATTTTTTTAAAAAAAGAATTAATAAGCTTTTCACTTAAAATAACATTAAAAAACGAATGAAAATGTAACAAAATTTTTGTTATCTATATCGTTTCTTTCACCTTTAATGTGAAGATTAGCAATATTTCGAAAAGTTTTATATTTTTTAATTGTTTGATAATTGATAAATTGATTTCCCATATGTGAAATATTGATTGAATCTCAAAAATACGTCTTATTCAAATGTTTACTGTCATTTCTTTGGATATCCCTTTTATATAATGTGTTTCTAATGGATAAAAATACATTTTCTCTTCGGACTAAATGAAAATGAATATTGTAAAGAAAATTTTTTGTGAGTTTTCGACTGAAAGTGTCATGTGGATAGCTATTATTTCAGATTTCATTATTAAGTAAAATTTTTAAAATTTAATTTTTTTTTACCACGAAAACTCGTTGTTGGTCTCGAATAAAATAAAACGTTCTTAATAAAAAAAAAGGTTCAAACCGGAGATTTTTTTCAGATCATATATTTTATTCCCTAGTCACATGATATCCAGCTAACAAACGAGATAAGCCCGTAAGCCAAGTTTAATAGAACATAGTTGGCGGTATTTTTCTACGATTTTCACATAAACTCTTCTTGTAACAAGGTTGTTAAAAGTATATATTTGTCTCTCAATAATAGTTAGAACTTAGAATTCTATTCGAAACCTGAAAAAAGGAAGCACAGTTGCGGATGGCAATAGATTTAGTGGAATAAGAAAACACTTATCTCTTACATTTAAACAGGTTTTAAAAAAAATATTATTTTAGGTACACGAGTGAACAGTGTAAGGAAAAAAAAACGATGGTAAGTTTTTCTCTTGCTAAATATCACAATGCTCCCATTGAAAAAAATACGATTCTTTTTGGAGGGAAAAAAAAAGTAAAAGTTTTTCGTCATTAGTAAAAATTAAAATGTCAGCTTAAAATTGCGAAGAAAAGATATATTCAAAGAAAATGTTCGACAATCAAAATGCTATATATAATTAGTACATAGAACTTAAGAATCTGTATAGTCCGGTGGAGTTTCATTGTTAACTTCCAAGTAAATGTCTAGGGTACAGTACACACAGACTCAATAAAAACAGACTAAGAAATCAATAATTATTTTTTCAACAAAAATATTTACATAGTTCTCAGTTTAAGAGAGAAAAGCAAAAGTAAGCATTTTCTTGAGGAAAGCAGAAGACAACGAAGTATAAGAAGTAAAATGCAAATTTCGACTAGAATTTATCTTAAGACAAAACCAAATTAGAACTCAGTATATCATTATAAGAGTAGTTATCAAATAAAATTAAAAGCTGTAATATGATGACGGTTGATATACAAACGAGGCTTTTTAAAAAGATCTCTTCTGAAATATTACTTAACAAAACTACACCAATGCCATTTTTCTATACATCCTCCTGTAAGGTCTAAAAATTTTTCTAACATATTTTTTTCCCTTCCAGTAAAACAAAAAGAAGTCAGACGTGCATAGAGCCGATTACACACAAATTCTTCTATTTCTTCGTTCGAAGAAAATCTTTCTCCTCTTAATGCTTCTTTGAGGTGTCCAAATGAATGACAGTACAATGGTTCTAAGGGAAGATTTTCGGAAGAATGTCCAAGTGCTATCCAGTGTAATTTTTTTGATTTTTCTTGTGTTACATCAACTGTGAGGAGTCTTGCATTGCACTGCGGAAGGATAACATAGTGGATCGCGATGAAATTTCTTTGGGATCGTCTCCAAAATTTCATGAAAATATACTGCTTTAATTGTACGTAGGTCACGAAGAAAATCGATGTACACCACGATACTATGTGAATTTCAAAAAAAAAGTAGTGAGAAATGTTTCAAACTGTAATCAAGTTTTCGTTTTTTGTACAGTAGTTTCTCTTTTTTATGCACTATTCTAACTGAGTTGCTTTGTTTCAAAGGATAGAGAGTGACTAAATAAAGAAACGTTTGAAGAAGGAAATGGTACCAAACCATTATTTAAACTTTGAATAATTTATTATGTTTGCTATGACAAAATACGTAGAAATCGTCTGCAGTTATTGAAAAAGTTTAAAAGTCTAGATTTTATTTGATGCACCATCGTAACTTACAGACATGATTTAAGAGCTCAACCAATAATAATTCTCTTTTAATTTCTCCCCTCGATTGCTATTGAGAGGAATAGTATATGGGAAAACCAATTGCGGAAGTTTGTAGCAGGGCTTTAACCTTCAACTAATCCTTGGGGACTTTATGTGATATTTGAATTGAGAATTCTTCTCCAATGTATCAAACGTGACTTATTTAGATTGTAAAAGAATTACTTAAATATACATTAAACCTATAAATACATAACGTATACAAATATTCATGATTTTTGATATGACGTTTTCATATAATTCGTTTTTTTCATTGAATATTTTTATTTAAATATATTCTGAAATAATCACAGATACATTCAATAATTTATTCAACAATCAGCAATCATTAGGTTTGCAAATAACATTAATTATCATTAACATTAATTAACATTTCATCTGGGAGTACTAAGTGTATCATTTATCACTGTAATTAAATGGTCAGGGGGACTATACCATTCTGATACATAAAAGGCCACTAATCAACTTATCTTAATGTACAAATGCATAACACTGCAAGAGGCCAAATGTACAATGTTTCATTGTGATAGGTACCAGCATGACAGCTTACTAGAGCAAATCTCATTCATGCAAGTAGAAATGAATGCAACAATGTTACAATATCACGTTTTCCCATCTCCACCGGTTTATATAATCATTTTCGCATCTGACGGTTGTTGGTTGGTTTTATAACTCCACCACTACAATTTGTTACACACATTATCACATTATTCTGCATTACAGTTGCATTTTGGAAACTATATTAGGTAAAGAGTATCATTCACGCAATTAATTTTTGTAGTAATTAATTTCTTTGTGGTATATAATAATGGAGGTTAATAAGATTTATATGCACTCACACATCTTATTAAAATGCACAAAAACTTATCTTCATAATAAAATAAGAAATTGTATATTAAATAGAGGGAAGAATGGAGAAAAACGGACTTCGGAATCTCAAAAATAAATTCTTTTATACATTATTATATTTCATTGTAAAATTAGAGAGCTTCTGAAGAAGAATTGTATCTTCACGTTTGCAGTTTTTGTGTAAGTGATTTCTTATCACAAAACTAACATATATTTCAAATTTCTTAACGTTCTATTCGAGTTATTGAGATTCAAAAAAATAGGTCTTCTAATACTGAATGAGTATTTCAAACATTTAACTTTGTAAAATCTTTTATACAAAGCTAATTCTAAAAATTCAAATTAAAAATAGTTTCTAATTCTAAAAATATAAATTGAAATAAAATGGAACTTTTAAAGTCAGAAACCTTTACAACAAAATTTACGTGGATTTAATCCTATTATTGAATGAAATATTCGCTGCTGAAACTATGAAATTAGAAATCATAGATTAGAAATGAAATGAAAAATATAAAAATGAAATCAAATGACATTAGAAATTATTATAGAGCTTTATACTTTTTCTTTTTATCATGCAGTTTTAAAAAAAATTATTTTGAACAATCCTTTACTGTGGTGAAGTAACAATATTAACTCAAAAAATACGTAATGCTGTATTAAAAGAAAAATTAAGTAATAAATGCATTAAACTAATTAAGAAAAAACTTAGCTTAAACATTACATCTGACATTTTTTTTCATATTCATTATTTTCACAAAGCAATCTAGTTTATGACCTCTTAACAATTTCCCCCCGAACATTTCTGAACTAATGATCAGATTCGCATGCAATTTTTAGAATTGGCTAATGCGAGTATTTTTTACCTTATTTTACACAAAATTAACATCTGTAAGGAGAAATTTTTCTTCAATGTTAATTAAACATAATTGTTAACTAAATTTTAATTAATCAATTCACGTGATAATTTAGTTCATTTTGAGCTATTTACAATGGTATCAATTTTGTTTAGCTGTAGTGAAACTTGTTAAAAGTTTTAAAGTACATTAAATTTTTTTTTGTCACGGCTCTGTATTGCTATTCAAGTAATACCGGAATCATTAATTTGAAATGAAGGAATGCGGAACAAAAAAAAAAGTAATTTGAATCAAAAAGCGATTCACAACATTTTGAGTGGGGGAAGCAGTTTCCTTTTGTTTTTCATGATTGACATATTTTTAGGTAGGTTTTAGAACCATTGTCTCAACAACAAAATGTTAATGCACCCATAGTTTTCACCCTTAGAGAGAATTAATCTGAGGAGTTTTATAACAAAACGCTAACAGCTATTTCATGATTTTTGTTCTATTATTTATTTATGCGCTGTTTATGAATGATATTTTTTTTTAAAAGTCTCTCATCGTTCTTCAATTCTACCTAACCACTTGATTTAGAAATGAAAAGGAAATTTGAAGCGTCCGAAAATGCTATTTAATTTGGCTCAACTAAATCGTTATGTGCAAGCCTAGAAACAGAACTTTTTATTTTGAAATTTGCACTACTATATAACATTTAACCAGGTTGATATATAATGTTAACGGACAATAATTTCGTAACATTATAAAATAATAATTTAGTAGTTCCTTAAGATATGAAAAGTAACTAAACATTTTTTACACTGACAAGTTTTTTTTTTGTTCCGTTTCTTATAATATATTTAAAATATTTCTTACGCGCACATGGCATTTCTTTGCAGGATGTTCCTTTTTATTTGTCGAAGATACATGTTGAGGAAAATGTACCCAATGTTTTGAATCAGCAGAGTGGGGTATTCATTTTACCAAGTGTCGGATAGTTAGTAAGAGACAAATTGAGTTGGAAATAAACAAACAAAATTCGACTGAAGAATAAAGAAAACGAATTGACCGTGAACAAAATTTAACGTATAAATGTTGGGGAAAATAAGCGTGTCTGTAGTCTTGACGTAAAAAAAAAAAAAGGTAAAAATTGGTTTTTTGATAAGAAGAGAGGGTTGAAAGTAGAAAAAGAACACTAGAGTATTACATGGACGAATCATCAATGCCTACCAAATACAGTAAGCCTCATGGCAGAGAAAAATATCATTATGCTTCGAGGTTATAATGCCTGTACCTACCTAAAGAAGGTTAGTCAGTGAGAGCGTTAAGGAGGGAGAGCATCTTGAACATTCTAAGTAAAACAGAATCGACACACGTATGAAAAATTGAATAATCTAATAGTTTACTGCACGGCATTTACCGGAGATAGTTCTTGACGTCTTGGAGACGTCATTGTAAGTCAAAGTTTAAGAATATATATTTTTTAAAAAAACTAAACTCTCTAAAAAAAAACAGAGAAGAAAGTGCATATTACCATAGTACAGCCAATTAGTGATGGGGGCTACAGATATTCCGCAAGAAAATACGTCATTTTCTGTCGCAAGCACTGACACCGCTGTGTAGCCACCGTAGGACCATCCCCACAGTGCTACTTTCTCACTATCAATGTACGCTTTTTTAGAAACCAGATAACTGTAAATAAATAAATTAATTAATAAAAATAAACATCGATAAAAGATTGGAATCATTCATGTAATACAATTCAACGGGTAAATTACAAAAATGCTTAAATGAATAATTTAAAGAAACAATACTTTATTATTGGGAACATTATTCATATTAAGGAAAATGAAATACAATTTTTTTTTTCACTGACGTTAAAATTTATTTTAAATGGAGACAATGTGATTTTTAAAGGAAATTGTGATTTCTGTTAATTTTTCTAAATAAAATGAATACTTAAAATTTTAAAATTCTTTAAAATTCAAAAACAATTATTTTGCTTCTTTATTTAAGGTTGTTTTTTCTTACATTCCGAAGGAGGTTCTCAACTTACAATGCATTTTGAGATTCAGATCACATGTTAAATTATGTTTATCAATTTATATATTGCATTCAAATTTTCAAACATTTTTATAATAAAATTAAACAGGTAAAGTTAAATACCAGTTTATCATTACAACACTGGAGTCTAATGGATTATATTTTAAATCGTGAAAAAAATAATTCATTCAAATAGAATTGATTATTTATTAATGTCGTACTTAGAAGCAACCCGGGGGCTATTGGTGACGGACTTGTAATTTTCAGCCATATTCAAAAGATGATAGTAATTTTCTTAAACTGAATATCAATTTTACCTGTAAATAGTATTGCAAAAGAAAACTACATCTTGGCAAATATTCACAAACAATTTAGTACACAGGTAATTTCCAACAAGAAGCAGACTACTAAAGAGTTTTCATTTAGGTTTATCAAGTATTAAGTTATGTTTTTCATAAAAAATATAAATTTCGAAGAGAAGTGAGAGTGAGTTTGATTGATAGCTCATATTTACATCATAACACAGGAGCAACGTGAGGGATATTAGCGACGGACTTCATAATTTTGAACCAGTACGAACAAGTGACGAGGCTGACACCAGTACTACTGTCTTAACTTCCACACCATGACAAGAAACTTATCATTGATCCTCGACTGATTTAACGTGCATCAGCCCCACTAACGATAGAATTTATTGGAATCAGGGCTCAAATACGTGGCTCGACTGAAATCTCTCCATACACGATTTCAATAAAATACACTACTCTTTATAGGGTATTGAAGTCAGAATTTAATATAATTCACATCAACTAATTACAAATATATTCTTCCACTCTTAAAAACTTAAATTAAAATATTCACTACCATCAGTCAAAACTATTTATACCTTGTTTTTTGTTTAGTTTTTGAGTTTCATTCGAAAGTAAAAGAAAGATTTTAATTTCGAATTTCATCAGAACTTAAGCTATTAGTGCTAATATGCGTGTCGAGTAAACTAACATGTTAAAAATTGATAAGTCTGAAAAGTTAATAAAGTAAATATTTGATATTGTTATAGCAACGTAATTAAATAACACACATTTCACATAAAACTTAATGAGCATAATTTAATTCTCATTACATTAATTGTTTTCCATATTTTATCTACAAGAAAAAATGGGTTGCTATAAAATACACTTCTTTCATTTTATTTTATAAGAGAGTACAATAGCTTTTGCATATTAAAATTTTATATTAAATCTTTAGGAAAGAAAATGTTTTTAAAAATTAATTATATTCTCTCTCTCTTTCCTTTCATAACAAATTAAAAATTTCATTAGGTTTTGTTTCGCTTCTTACATGACGAAACTTTCTTGTTTAGGTGAAAATGCGAGTATGGTAGACCTACTGTATTAATAAAGAAGAAACTTATGATTGATAATGAAAGGATTGGCGACTGAATGGATTCCGCCAATATTTAATTCTCATTAAGTTCTACGAACCTATTTTGAAAACTGCATATGAAATCAGCATTCTCAGTAAGATAAAATACGTATATTTTATTTATTTAAACTTTTAAAACGATCATTAGACAGCGAACCAATTGTTGATTCATTTGGTTTACCACCAATCTATATTATTTACGAAATTCTCGCAAAGAAGCATGTAATTTTGGAAATTGAAATTTTAGTTTTTTCGAAATAAGTACCGCAATTAAATTTTAAATTTTTTTTAGGTATAATAATTTTTTAAAATTGATTGCAGGTAAGTACTACTATATATGTATTGAAAATGTTCCAATTAACGAATTTACTATTAAAATTTGATGAGTCAGACAGAAATTTTTTAAATGATCATAAAATAAATCCTAATTTCTATGGAATTGTTTTTTTATTTATTGATTGCTTTTGAACATCACATTTAGAAGGTGACAATACCTCTATTGGTGACGGATCTTGTGATTTTGAGCCCCGTTTAAGTAACGAGGACGACACACTTGAGTCAGCTCCTCTCTCACCAAATTTCCAATATCCCGCCATTCGGAGGACTTCGATTGATTTCACGAGCATTAGTCCCACTACACAGCAGGTCTGTAATGGCACCAGGGCTCAAACTCACGACTCAACAGAAACAATGCAAGCCATAAATTCGTTATTATAATCACTAGGATACCGAGATCCAGTGATCAATAATTCTTAGTAATTTGAAGCATTGATTATTGGGTAAAATTTGAAGAATTACTTCTAAAGAAAAACTGTAACGAAAATTGAAAAAAGCTTTAAAAGATTCAACTTAATATTATTTAATTGCACAAGTCTTTAATGTGCTTTTGAGATTTAACTTTCTATGTTACTTATATCTTGAATAATTCTGAAGATAAAATTTTGACCTCTGACGAAAAAGAAACAAACATTAGGATTTCTAATAGCGGTGAATAGTTTTTAGCCTCCATTAAGACAAAAAAAAAAAAAAAAAAATCGGAAATTTATTGTTGTTTTGAACTTAATATGATTTATAGAATGGTTAGAAGTCTTTTTACATAAAACTTTGAATCATGAAATTCATATTAATTTAATGCTGTCATTCCTATTCGTTTTAATTTTGAAGTAGAATAAATGTATCCAAATTTCGAAAGCATATAAAGAAATGTATCATATAGTTAAACACGACATAGTAATCATTCTAGATTCATCATTACACTTACTCTATTAGCATATATATTAGCAATTGCTTAAACGAGAAGGGTGAATGACAAATAATGCCTTCATGGTCCTAACCTTTTTTATTTCTTTTCTATTTTTTAAAAAAATTGTTATATTTGAAAACTAAATGTATCTCCTTCGCAATGAGTTTGTTTTCTTTGTTTCTAAATGTTGCTTGTATGGGTAGAACTGAATAATATTACAACCTACATGGAAATGAAGTTGAAGCGCTCGCTCATATACGAGTTTCTAACACAAGAGGAATTGCAACACAGGTTGCTAAAAGGAAATTTTACCGTATCCGTCGTAAAAACCCGACTTTGCATCTTTTAATTTCGATCTCTTTCGAAAGATGAAACAGCACTTTAAGGAACATCATTTTCGTGTTGACGATTAGATGAAACCTTTTAATAAAGCTTAATGTTGACAACCACTGCCAGGACTCGTCTCCGGTGTGTGTGATCTGTTATCACGTGCTGGTGAAAGTGCATGGAGAGGGATAGATACTAAGTCAACTTCAATACATAGGAATATATGCAGATCTTATGTTCTACAAAAATTATGAAAATCAGCTTACAAATAAAAATGCATGATCTTGAAAGTAATACTTTTGAATCAAACCTCACATGTTTTTAATTGTCTTTGAAAATCCCGACGTTAAATTAATTGATTGTTTATTAACATCGTCCTTAGAAGACGACGGACCTTGTAATTTTGAACCTCGGTCAAATGATGAATCTGAGCTGGCACCTCCTTCTCCAAACTTCCATTCTATGCAAACAGGAAGAATCTAAGTCTAAACAGATTTAACATACATTAGCACCCAAATTCATGAGGAATTAAGTACGAGTTTCTTAAGAAATTCTTTTTGGTAGGCAATTAAGGGTAACATGAACTATGCGATAAAGTTTTCAAAAATTATTTAAGCTGATTTTTCAACCGTAATACAATGTCGTACCTGGTTACAACTAACTGATCTTCCACTTCAATGTTGCCAAGTTTTCTGAATAGCTCTTGCACTCTTTTATCTCCTTGGTATCCACTGCCACGACCGTCAATTTGGGCGTAAATGTAGTTTTTGTGACTAGACAAGTAGCTACCCCAATGGATATGGAATCTCTCAGATACTAGTTGATTACCAGGACTGCTACAGCTGCGGGAAAATATTTTCAGAACAATATAATTAAAGTATTAAAAGTAAATAAATTATAAGCAAATGATTATTATAAATAAATATTTCTTGTAAGTAAAGTATTTCCTAGAATAGCTGTCGCTTTAGAGTTACTTAAAATGGTTATCTTGTCTTTTTAAAATTGCCTTCAGTTTCAAAATATTTACCTTAATAAATATAATTCATAAAAAGGCACGAAAAGCTGTAGAATCTGGATTTAAATATAACTTTATAAAAAATAATTTTCTCAATATTTTTATGAACGTGGATCAAATATAAGCGAGACTTTTTAAAGGATCTTTTCTGATATACTACTTGCTAAAATTACACCAATGTTAGTTTTCTACATGTCCTCCCTTAAGATCAACAAATCTTTTCCAACGTATTGACGGTTTTTAGTTCTGCTTGATATAAACAAGTGGATGTGTATAGAACCAAATCATATTAATTCTACTACTTCATTTTATGGATATTTCTGCATCCAACGTTTCTTCGAGGATTTCAAACTAATAGTAGTCTGTAGGTATAGAGGATGTAGGTCCATAGAGAGGATGCTTGAGTGTTGTCCAATGAGCAGTGCGTGGTTTCGCTTTGTCCTGGAGCGGATCGCATTGGAGCGTCTTTTGCACCAGATATGCTATTCAACCTTCTCCCAAAGTTCACAGTAATATACTGATTAATTATAAGACAGTTATAAAGAAAATAGACATACACGATACCATGTGTGTTCTAAAAGACAAAAACATGAAGTTTTCCAACAGCTAATCGAGTTTTTGTTTTTAGCGGTGCAGCTTTGCTTTTTGTGTACCATTCCATACTGGACAACTTGTAGCTGGGGAATAGCGCATAAGGAATAAATAACACATAAGGAATAAAATGATTTATTCAAACTTTAATAACTTTTCGTGGTTTCTATTGCAAAATGAGCTGAATGACTTGCTTCTAAGAAAAAAAAGTTTCGTTCATATTTGATTCCTTTAAGAATAACTTTTCTTAGTCTCAATGAATACAATTAAATATTGAAACAATGAGTCTATATAAGAATTTATTTAATTGATTAAAAATTTCCAAACGAACACGTTAATTTTAAGCATAATCTATGACTATTACAATAGTTAGAATTAAATCCTAATTTTAGGTATTTCTAATTTATAATCAGAAGTTTATACTAAAATTTTAATTAATCTGGACGAGTATTAAATACACCATCACTACAGCAACAGCAAAAAAAAAAAAAAAAAAAAAAAAAAAAGAACTCATTTATCATATTTTATGAATGTGTTTGAATTATTGTATCGAATTTGGCTGAAATAAAAATTTTAAAACATACTTAGAATTATTTATATTTTTAAAAATTCTTTACACATAATTATCATTTACAAAAACAAAAAAATATTTGAAATATGTTTGCATAACGATATTCATTTTAAATGTGCATCCGTCAATTGGATGTTGATGCAAAAATGAAATGAAGACAATGAATATTTATCAGATACACACACATACTAGATGAATCAGACATAATTGAAAGGTAGTTACTTTTCATATTTTGCAGAAAAAGTAGTAATTAATAATTTGAGTTAAAATATTTTGTTATTTATTCATTAAATAATTGTAACAGACATAAAATAATAATTTTTGCAGACTGTGATCTTAGATCTACAATTCAAACGCCATTTGAGTCATTTTGTTTTATCTTTAATTGAGAACATAACCAAGTGACAAAAAAACCCGACCTTTTAGTGTATTCATAAATTTCTTCACAGATAACCTTTTAAAAGCCCCAATGAATTCGTTTCTTAACTAAAACACCAGACTACTATATTTTTTTACCTCCATATTTAAAATTATTAATATGTTTTAAAATTCCTTTTAATGTAACTGTGTTGCAGACAAATCAACCTTAAGAAAATGTCACATCAGAAAAAAAATCCTCATTAAAAATTCAAACATTTTACTCATATAATGCATTTCAAATTATCTGATTCTGTCGTTAATGTAATAAAAATTACTAAAGTGATTAGATAAGTAAAATTATTTATTTCCATTACATTAAAAACTTTTACCTGACTTTAAATTTTAGGAAAATGTATACAATATTGGACTATCTCGTAAAAATTTGAAACTTTAGCAGATCGAGGAATCAGTTTAAGTATTGTTCTAGTTACTTAACTGTGATTGAAAGTCGTAATCTCAAACGACAGTTAAGTAACTAAAGTATATCACCATTACTCTAAAGTGACGTGAATTCTTACTCCAAAAATTTATTTTTATCAATGCAAATTCTAAGTAATCAGTTTCATTGTATAGCAAAACAATTGTATAGACCAATTTTCAAAATGAAAGGAATCAAAGAATATTTACTTAATCAACGCAAAAAGGAATCCCAGTAAAAGAAAATATCTGCAATTTTAAAAGAGAAAAAAAACCAATTTTCAACGTACAAGAACCCGAGATTTGTTTTCAATTCGAGAAAAGAATAAGGGCGTTATCTAATTCGTCCCTGGGTGTAATTTATATTAATGAGCTCTACAAGATTCAAAAAGAAACAGAAGAAATACTCACACATGTAAGATAAGAGGGAATTTGATGATTTCGTTCTCTCTCAAAGGCGGAGGCAAATACAAGCGAACAGTAGCTTCTGGAAATGGAAAAGAAGATACAGAATTAATCACAAGAGATGGTTCTGACAGTTCTGTTTCTCTGCTATACACCCGCTTAATTAACTGGATTTCCTTCACCGAGTTTTCAAGATGATATGATTTGTTAAAAGAAAGATGGTTTTGAAGCCATTAAAAATTCTGAAGAATAATTACAGTTTATTTTATATATTTGTTCGTAAAAGTAAAAGAAAAAGCAATTAAGATTCTATTTTTGTACCCCATGTTCATGTTTTTTTTTGTTAAAAAAAAAATAAAAATACGTAAAAAGTGGTTTTTTTTAAAGGTTTTATAAAAAGAATTTCTGATGATAATTACTAAAGTGATTAAATTACTTAGAAAGAAAAAGAAATTGATTAGAGATACAACAAAGTTTGTTTCAAGTGAAATGCTATAAAAGGGAAAATGTAACGAAATATGTATATTTATTTTATTCTTTAGTTATAAAAGCAAAACTCTGTCACATGATATTTCTGAATATGAATTAATATAAGTTTTCTTTTCATAAGTATTTACAATTCAAATAATTTTCACTTGCGAAAAAGTTTTAAAAATAAATTATGTTCAGCAATAATTACATGTGTGCGCATGTTTAAGTCTAGTTTTATTGCTACATCATATCTGAATAATTTATGTGAGCACATCTAAATGCCTATAAAATAAGTTACATTTTACAAACGTATACCAGATAATAAGCGTAGAAAGTAATAAGTTAAAATCATTTATATTTTGACACTTTTGATAAAAAGTTATTAAAAATTTAAAAAATGTAGTTTTATTGTTGATTCAAATTCTTTTATTCATTATACGATAAAACTGAAAATCTTCTTTATCTCTTTCACATTAAAATACTTATATTTTAAAACTTTCAGCATTTTTTTTACCCTTTCTTTCAAACATTTTAATGATACCTATGTATTTTGAAAACAGTTTATAAGGATCAATTTTCCTTCATTTTTATTCTTAGCCTTATTTTCCTTCATTGTTATTCTTAGCCTGTTTGAAATTTCTGAGAACAATGACAAAATTAGCTCAAAATTTTAAGAGTGGTGTCTAATTGTGCTGCAGCAATTGTAGGATATCGAGATTTTTTCAATTTAAGATGATGTCTTTTCAATATAATCATAAATTAATTTGACCGAAAAAATGCTTAGAATTATTTTAATTGCCATTATATATTTTAAATATCATTACAACAAAAAGTTTTGAAGTAAAATATGAATGCGGAACTAAAAATTAGAATAAGGGCATTTCATTGTATTTATGCATTGTATGAATAACTAATGAGTTTACCCCAAGAAGTGCTACTCATGAATTTATAACTATACTCCTACGATTATCCCGATAATTTAGATTAACATATTGAAAATTAGTGATTACTGAGTTAAGCGTATGAATTGTAACGAAATGTAAATGGTTGTCCTTAGAAATTAATCGAACTGCCTTCTTTTTTTTTTTAAAAAAAAAAAAAAAATACATTTTTGGTTAAGCATTTTCCAATTTGGATAATTGTTTAGTGAAGAACTTTAAAAATAGTATACCAAGCAACACTATTAATTAAAAAATATGTTTATTATACGTACTGTATCCTCCTTTCAAAGGCACTTTAAATGTCTCGATTTGAGGTAGAGCCCTATTTTCAAGCGCTTCTTCCAAATCGCTATTCGTATCCAATACTTCAACTGCAAAAAAAAAAAAAAAAAAAAAAAAAAAAAAAACATATAAAGAGATGAGATTTTTTTATCAAATCATGTTAAATCTTATTTATAAAGAAAGTCGTGTGTTTGTGTTAGCTATTTTCTCAAGTCTGCTTTCACCAAGGAAGAAATTAATTTTAAAAAATGTATAGTAACAATGAAAAATTCCTTTAAAATTCTCTTTCGACTTAAATAAAATTCATTTAAAATAAAAATTTTCTAGCCTACTGATTTATACATAACCTTAATTTATAAATAATCAATAATTAAAAAAAA
>BMAW01037517.1:290595-302784 GCA_019974015.1 Nephila pilipes
TAAATTATTAAATTGAATACATTTAAGCTAAATGTAATTAAAATTAAAACAAGTGATAAATTATTAAATTGAATATTATATCAGCTACATACAACTAAATCAAAGCAAACGATGAATTATGAAATTGAATATATTTCAGCTAAATGTAATTAAAATTGAAGCAAATGATAAAAAAATTGAAAAGTGATCCGGTACGCCAAAATGCTTCACCCAAAACAATAGCCCCTTAGGTGGCTAATTATTTGCAAGAATACACTTTAAAAATGTTTTTAAACTAAAAAAGTTATTAAACTTTTACTTCCAGCAAGCAATTTGTTGTTCCAAACCTTCAATATGGCACAATAACATTATAGTTTTTAAAAACCGAATACTATTGATTTTATAAATAAAAGAAATTAAATGAAATTTACTTTTCCTACCTAGGGAAAATGTGCGCATGACAACCCGTTACAAACTTAGATTACGTAAGTAAAAATCTTATAAAACAAAAATATTAAATGAATATCGGAATTTTTTATATCAATATAATTCACAATGTGAGGGTAAATCTTTCTATATAAAAACCGATATAAAACAAAAAAATACTGCATATTTTAATACATTTGGAAAAGAACTGCTCTTCATTTAGAAAGACATGTTCAAAATTTGGAAAAAAACTAACCTATCTGAAAGGTGATTTAAAATAGAAAATATTGAATGTTTTATAAAGTTTATAATGCGTAAACCGTCATTATTTAATTTATTAAGTATAAATAATTCATTTAAAAGGAATAATACTTTGAATTATGATGATGAAAATAATTTTTAATTATGATGATGATAAATAATGAAGAAAAACTATTAAATAAATAACAAAAATAGACATAATAAATGTTAAAGTGAGTGAAATATTCAGTAAAATACAGATTTTCTTTTTATTTCTAGAGATATGAAAATCACTAACTATTAAAATTTCTTGTTGCATATTTCGGTATAGATTTAGATGCTTCATTAAATTGTGTTACTCAACCTTTAATTCAAAAATCCAAAATCTATAGGGAAAATATGTAGAAAAACACATGAAACTAAGTAAATGAATTAAAGGTAAAATGTTTAAGAAATTTATTCCTTATCTTTTAAAATATATGAAAATGTAGGTTTTACTAATGCTAAATTCTCTCTTTGTAGATTAAATTTCAGTGGAGATATTTATGTTTCGGTTTGTGTCTAACGATATTTATTATTCTAGGAAAAATGATGCATATTGGAGAAAATGGCTGGCAGATTTGCGATTATTTATAAGGAAAAGAAACTAACTATATTATAACCAAGCAATTCATACATTTATTATTTTTTTATTTTGTTTCTCAAATTAGAAACTAATTTCGAAATTAACAACTGTTCGAATGAAAAATGTTTTAACTCCGAGTCTGTGAAACGTTATTTCAAATAACTTTCTGAAGAAATCAAAAGCGAAATCAAATTCAGGTGTTAAGAGGGATTTATTTTATTTTAAGATTCAAAAAAATCAGGTAATTAAATTACTTAATTAAACTTTAATATTAAATTTATTTAGAAACGAAAAAAAAAAAAAAAAAACTTTTATATTTTTCAAACAATATGTTCAGTTCTTCCCTAGATTTAACATAGTGCAAAAATTTGTAATGAAATGTAAGGAATAATTAAGGAAATAAAAATTTAAAATTTATTGCAATATCTAAATTCTTTGGATCCCAAACATGTGAAGAAATATTTTGAATTAATAAAGTATGGTTTAAAGGTTGCAAGGTAAAAGTGGCTGCCTCACAATTGTCTGAAAATTCTGAATAATTTAATTCTATTCTCAATCACTCCTTAGATTCCTGATTACTTATAAATTAAAATTAAACATCAATCCTTATGTAAAAAAAATGCTTAATTTTTATATGAGTTTTACTTCTAATTAATAATAAATTTAAAAGAAATTATATATTCTATTATTTATAATATATTTTTGAAAATTAAATGAAAGCAAGTATGTGTCTGTGTGAATACTCTCTCTCGCTCGTACACACTAGAGGGAATCAAGCTCATTAACTAAATATAAGACCCAGTTTCGAATTAAGTGCCGAAATAGAAGGTCTGGAAGTATTATGTCACAATTTAACGAAATGAAATAAGTATTTTTAAAACTTTTCAAATGAATTTTATACCAAAGAAAATAATTTTTTCTTCACATTTTTATAGATATTAAGCTTACATGCTATATACACTCATGTGCAAAATATTATTTTTACATATTCAAAAATAATGGCATCCCATGAAATATCCAATCGATGTAAGCCATTTTTGCTGAGAATGTGTGAAAGAAAAGTCCATTTAGCATAATCAAAAAAGATCCTATACTCACTATTATACAAAAAGCCTCAAATGCATTTTCCAACATACAACCATGAATTCTTTTGGGAAAGGCTTTTTGTGACCAGTATAAAGGTGAAGCATATGCAAATATTAGCACTATGGCATCAATGGGGACATAGTAGCTCGCAAACGCGAGGAGTGGCGCATGCCCAAAGTCAAGGCAACTTATAAAGAAGGAGGAAGGACACATTTCGAGACTTTTCTTGCAAGTGAAAGGGAAATCGTACGAATAAATAATGGCTACAAGAAACCACCAGGATGCTTTTATACGAAGTTAAATAATCAGAAAGCTTGAAGAGGGATGTAGTTTGACGAGTGTAGCACAAGAGTTTGGGAATGACAAAAGAGTAGTTTTAAGATCTTGGAAAACCTTCCAAGTGACAAGTACAGCTGTAAAAAAAGGTAAGCGATGATCGGCTTAGGAAAACAACGGGAGGACTGGTATATCGTTTTGTAGACAAAAAAAGACTGGAACCAGACATCGGGCAACAATTCTCAGCAGCTGCGTACGGCAACCGGACAAGTCTCACGGTTTACTGTGGCCAGATGTCTGTATACAAGTGGCCTATTCGCCCTTCGTCCTGAATGTTGCATACCATTAACAGCAGCCCTTCTGCAGAACGGTTTACATTGATGTTAAGAATACAAAATATGGATATCTCATTAATGGAATCACATTCTGTTTACTGATGAGAGTCATTTCAGTCTGAACAATGATTCTCAGTGCCAGTTGATATGGAGATAGACAGGGACACAGTTTCGTCCTACTAACATCAGGACATCAGGGAAAGAGACCGTTGGGGTATTCCTGGAGTGTTTGCAGAGAAAGGCATAATGCTGAATGGAGGGACGGAGCTCCATATTTTCGAAAGTGGCTCACTTACCAGAAATCGTTACTGCGATGAAATTATCCCTCCACACGTGCGTCTATTGCGTGGTACTATTGGACCAGATTTTATTTTTGTGGACGACAATGCATATCCACACAGGATCTCTGCTTTTGAGGAGCTTCTAGAAAGTAAGGATAGCTGCAGAATGGATTGGTCAGCTGGGTCCCCTGATTTAAATCCCACCAAACATGTGTGGAATGCTTTGGGGTGCCGCCTGGCAGCAAGATCATACCCTCAGGAGAACACAAGATAGCTCAGAAAGATGTTGCTTGATGAAAGGTAGCCTCAAAAATTGCTGGATAATTCGGTATTGAGCATGAACAGACGGTGTAACGTAACCATTGCAGACAGGGGAGATCATATCCCTTACTAAGGGTCTTTGGTTTGTTGTTCTTTCTCGTGGCCAGATAATGTTTTTACCAGCGCCATTCTATCAATAACGCATTTCCTCCCACACATAAAATGAATACTAGATGATTCTTCCCTGCAACGATTTTCTTATAAAAGGAAAGAGGCATTTACAAAGATTTTATCAGTCAACCTAAGAAAGTTTAATCAATGTACATTTAACCTTGGCGACGACTTTGGTGACTATTTTGGTGATTTAGCAAGAAACTTGAAGACTTCGGCGACAAATTGAAGATTTTACAAAGAGCTAGCATCTTAGCGAAATCTTGACTCGGAAAAGAGTTACGAACTTCATGTAGTGTCACACCTGTCCAAAATAGGTGTAAATACGCCGATACAAAATGGTCTGTATTTGGAGGTGTATCGGAAAGTTGTTGGGAGTTGGCTTAGTGATCTACCGAGGAGTTATTGGTCACTTAGCCCAGTGAATCTACACTAAGCAACCAGTAATATGCCGGGAACTGTCGAGAACTGCCTCGGAAGTGCAGAGTATCACTGTGGAGAATTGTCCCTAGTGCGAATTAATTAGCTAGCGTGTTGAATACTGCTGATATAATTGTGACTGTCACTACAACTGCTGTTTTTGTTTCTGCAACCGTATCGCTAATCTGTACAAGTGCTGTATTTTTTGTTTGTGCTGTAACTGTCCAATCTCGGCTATCCGTATGTCATCCAGAATATTTGCGAATTAAGCGTCATTTGCGCTGTTTCCCTAATTGGACTGATTTCCCTCGCACCCACCCACTTACGAGACTGGAATGTTTGTACCAATATATATATATATATATATATATATACATATAGATTAATGATTAGATTAATAGAGATAAAGAGAGGGAGAGAATGAGAGAGAGAGAGAGAGAGAGAGAGAGAAATAAATTAACGATTAGACAAATGATGACAACAAATGCTTTCAAACATAACAGAATAAAAGAAAAAGTATGAAATATTTTCTGACTTAATAGTTACATTTTATATCTAATTTAAAATTATACTTCTATCATAATGATATTGAATACTAGCATTTCGTTTTATATCCAATATTCAATAGTGTCGAAGTAGAAATGGAATTAAAGTGTTTTGATTGCATTCACATTTCATATTATATTTCGAAGCTTTTTAGAGATTTATTTTGCATCACTGAGAACATTTGAACATTTAATCTTTTCCTTATTCTAGTTATTTATTCATAAAACCATACTAAATAAAGGTAAGCTACGCTAGATAATTATTATTTCAGACGCTTTTTTTACTTTTTCAAAACTTACTTTTATAGGTGAACAGAAAAAATTAGCATAGCTATTTTTTAAAGAATAACGCTAGAGAATTTTTTTTCAATAAAATGCAATTTCATTAATTTAAGTTTCTTTTCCCGATTGTTTTTCTTAGTAAGATTTCTTTTAAAAAACAATATCCAGTTTATCTTCCCAAGTCTGCGACCAGGATTTTTATTTTCTTAAAGTTACATATCACCCTTATTTTTCTAAAATATTCATTTAAGACTCTAGAGAAGGTAGACGAATTTTTTTAGAGTGCCGAACATTTATTGATTATACCTCAAGGGAATTCAACAGTCAATTTCTCCAAGACAAGCAAATTGGCTAAAATGTAATGACATTTTCTAAAATTAAAATAATAAGAGAAATAGAGGGAATAATAGATTCTCATTATTACTTCATCTTATACAGTCTCATTTTTCTTAAGTTTTAAACTATTTTAACTGAGAGTTTAAGAAACGTGTTTTTTTTTGTCTCTGCTTCATATTTAATCACTTATGTATAGAAATGAAAGAAAGATTCTATCTTGGGGAATAGGTCTCGTTCTTTTTGCATTTTTCGTTCTTTTTGTACTAAAAAAGTTTACTAAAAATTTCGAAAATGCGAATGGGATAAGGATGTGTTTGGGTGTTTTGGGTTTTAATGTAACAAAAGTAAGCAGCTGATTTTTTTAAGAAATACTTCTGCGAGCTGAATTGGTAATGCAATAGACCTCTTGTTGTTTCTAAATGCAATGCGTTAATAAAAAAAATCAAACAAACAATATTGTTTTGATCAGTTTTTGTGAAAAATAAGCACGCGTTAAAGAAGCTGAAAACGGACGTTTGTTCTTACCTAAAGCATTGGTTAACGTTTCTCTAATCTCGATCCTAGGTATGCCAGGGCCTAAACATTCGAGTACGAAATAATGACCATCTTTACTGAACAAGGCATTGTAGAAGAGGCAGTTCTCATCTAAGTTACAAGTAAGGCATTTCTGTTCGCGGGGATGATTGGATGAAAGATCTTTGACAGAGTACAAGTGCCTCTGCTCAGGCAACCCGTACAGTGTTGTCATGTAGTATCTAAAAAGACATAAAAGGATAATATTAATCGAGAATGAATAACAGAATCAAATATTGGAAAGAAAAAATATTATAGAGAGGCAACTAAAACATGCAGCATGATGTCAAAAAAGTATTTGAAATATAGGAAGCATGGAAAAGGATTTTGAATATCATTTGGTGAAGGTATTAAAAAAAATTATTGCACTTGGGGAGTGTAAACATAGTCCTGTGGTTTATCGATAATGAGGTATATATATATATATATATATATATATATATATATATATATATACGAAGGTAATCCCAGAAGTATGGACAAAGCGTTGGGCCTCTAGGAAACTGTTCCTCCAGCTGTTTGCAACCTTATTGTGTTTTCTGCTTTTTCCACTCTCAAACTAGCACATACGTACTTTTTTGCGACGCTCATTATAGATTTGGTAGCCGTTTATAACGGAACACTTATTTGGCATCCAAGTGCGAAGTTTGCTCAGTTATTCGGTTTTTGAATGCAAAATGCGTTAAGCCGATTGAAATTCATCGCCAATTGAAAGAAGTGTACGGAGAGTAGTGCATGGATGTAAAAAAAAGTCTGCAAATGGTGAAGGGATTTTCCAGCTTGTCATACTGAAATTTAAGACCAAGAAAGAAGCGATCAACTATAGATTCCCAACAAGATAGCCGCGAAGGTTGAGAAACAATGCGTAATAGGCAGGTGACTGGATGATCTCTGCATTTTGGTCCTAAGGTTTCCAAAGACATTTAACAGGATATTAAATCAAAAGTTACAATATCGGGGTGGGTGGGTGAAAGATGGATCTCGAGAATGCTCACAGATGAGGAGCATTCATGACAACGGATTGACTCCTCTTGAGAATTTCTTTGCCACTATGCACACGAAAAGGACAACTTTTTGAACTCCACAGTCATGGGTGATGAAACCCTGTCGTTCCACTTCACACTTGATACCATACAACAATCATGGGGGGATAGCATCCGTGCTATTCCAATCGACGAAAATTCGAACCCAGAACAGTCTGCCGGTAAAGTCATGGCAACTGTGTTTTGACATTAAAGACAATATTGTTTGTCAATTTCAGGATTTCTAGGACCAAAATAAACGCTGACAAATTGTGGATTCTTAAAAAAACTCAGACGGGTGGTTCAAAATAGTGGATGAAAACTATTGAGCAAGGTCTCAAGCATTCTTCAAGACACCGCACACCTTCTCGTTGTCCGTCACGCCGTCGTTCTCGTGCAACAACTTGAATGGAGTATTATCACCCAACCATTTATTTCCTAAGTTGAAAGAACATTTGGCTGGAACACGTTTCAGAAACACGACGAAGAGACGAAAAATGAGACTTAACGCTTCTTCAACGAAATAACGACAAGCTGGTATAATATGGCATATAGAAACTGCAACAGCATCTATAAAATATTCAAACGTTTCAACGTTGCCTTATATTTCATAAAACTAGGACACCTGTCTTTCGGGAATGCCCTCGTGTATATATATATATATATATATATATATATATATATATATATGTATATATAACTTAGCGAATTAAATTATTAATAGTGTTTCTTTTCATAAAGTAATTTATTTGTAATTCCAAAATACATATTAAATAAAACTGCTCATTTCTATAATGAAGATAATTATAATAAAAAAGTAAAGTATTCAGTAAAAAAATAAACTATTTAGTAGAAAAATATCTTACAAAAAGAATAAATTGAAAGAAAACTTCTGAAATTTTTAATTTTAATTCTTAGCTTTAAGAATGGCATATTATTGAAATACAATGAATATAGGATAGATTAAAGCAAAGCGTGACTTATTAAAATGTATAAAAACTAATTAGTTTTCCGGAATAGAGTATTCCTTTTTTAAATTGTTCATTGATTACAATGTAAATCTGGTATAAATTTGAAAGGATAGCATAATTATTAAAATGTATTAAAGCTTTGAGAGCTGAAAAACTTTCTTTTTCATGCGCATGCACTAGATAATTACCACTAAAGCATATAATTATTAAAAGCAGTAATCAAGACAACAAAGACAGTCAATCTGAAAGCAATTCAGCAGCATGCAAAACCACGTAGCAAAATGAAAAGTAATGTATTTCTGAAGTAAACTTTATTTATACGAAAGTTATTTAATAATTTGAAAATTAATCCGAACGTTTTCAGTGAGAAAAAATCATGTTTGAATCACTATCATGTTATCATATATATTGATTGAGAAAATTCTTAAAAGCTAATAATGTGAATAAGAATTTAATCATCAATGGTGTTTTTCATTAAATATTTTTCATTGGCTTCATTCTTGGATTAAACAAAACGAAATTAATATACATTTTTTAAAGAAAAAGAAGAAACTACTATTGAATTATTGGGAATTTTTCATTTTGTGTTAGATTCCAAAAGAAAGAAATATTTTAACATTGTAAATGTTTATCGTAACTATAATTTTAGCTTTGCAGGAAATTAAAAATTCACGAGTAAGAAAAAATACATGAAAAATTTACATGAATTTTACCGAGGTAATGTCAATCAATTCTTAAACAAATTACCCCTTTTATTGCATTATAATCGATTCTTCTATTTGTCAATCATTAAAGACTGCAATAAGATTGATGAAATGCAGCGCTGTTCAAGAAATTATAATCTGAAATGTATTCGGTGGCGTACATCGCGTGTAAGCATACTTTCGAGGTTGTGTTATTGCAAAATTTTGATTGATAAAAAATACCTAAATCACTTCCAATTTGAAAATCAACACAAGTAAAATGCAAATAAAGATGCTGATAATTTTTTCTCTATACGAGTAATTCCCAATGCTAAATGGAAATCCTCGCAGATAATTGAAACTTGATGATCAGTTAGAAGGCAGAAAGCTGAACGAGAGTTGTTAGTTATGAAGCTGCTATAAGGTTCAGCAGTTATTTTACACTGGGGATAGCAATTTATGTATACTCGAATTGTATTGTTGCTTTTCTTGCCAAGCTATAAGTGATATTCAATAAATTGCGAGTTTACAGTCCATTGTGTTTATTTCTTTGTGTTTATGGATAAGTTTTTCTACACGGGCTTCATCTTCCTCTGGACACGCGAAACAACAAAACTGAACAGTTTGGAAGGAATATATATATATGTGTGTGTGTGTATGTATGTATGCATGTATTTGTGTGTGTTTAGAACTAAATACTTTTCCTACAGATACCACGTGACTTCCGGCAGAGGATGCTGTAGATTGAAGTGATCAGCGTCAAAACAAAAAGAACTTGAATTATAACGCTTTTGCTCTCCTATGTACTTGTTTTTGTTGCGTTTTGTAGTAGGTGTGTAACTTGATGTAGTATTTGAATTGATGTTAATAATATATTACTTTATTAACAAGGGACTGCAGTCCCTTTTTGATGTGGCCAATTAATTTAATGGAGCAGTTTCGTTGAAGCAAAAGTAAAATGTTTAATTCACCAGCTTCCAGAAACGACAGAAAAGGTACGCCAATTTTTTAATAATGAATAATTACATATCAATTCTGAACTAAAATGAGAAATTTGTTTCTTGACACAATATATATAGTATAAAATTGTAAATCAGAAGAGTAGAAGAAATAAAATATCAAGAAATTTGAAATTTTTTTAAAATACGTTACAAATTTTTAGAAAATTCAAAAGAGGAAAAAAATATATTCAATGTTGTAACAGTCTTTATGATGTAAAACAAGGTAACTCTAAAATTTTATATATAATATATATATATATATATGTTTTTGAGACTTTAGCGTAATAAATACATCATAAATTCCTTGAGTTAAATACATTTTTTTTAATGTATTGGTTTTGATGTTTTCGATAAATATGTAATTATATTTAAATATATTTTTTTAATTGTAACATTTGTAAAAATTTATTAAGTTTTTATCGTCAAAAGGTTTTTCCTTCTTATTGAATAATTCATGGCAGAGAAAGATGGTAATAGTATATGTTACACAATCATTTAGGTGTGAGAAAGACTGTTATAAAATGCATAAAAATTTAATGATATCAAATTGATCACATTTTCTAAAATATATAAACAACTTTATTTTGAAATATTCAATTTTTAAGCATCACTTTATATGCTTCTTTGAAGACAAAACTGCAAAAGTTTTCATTTTTTTAAAAAAATAGTATTTCATAAGAGTTTATTTAGCAGTGCCTAAACAGTTAAGCAACCATAATGTTCTTTTTTGTGCTTTTTGATTTTATTTAATGAAGAAATAATTTTTCCTGTAGACAAAAAAAAAGTAAAAATTCTTATTCCTTTATTATCTAAACTGCATGATAAAAACATTTAAAAGCATCTACTTAAGAATATTGATGTGATCTTGTGCGTGGCTTTTTGTAAATTATATTAACTTTTATTCTTGCTCATTTCACTTCTTAAACAAGAAAAAAAAATACGCTACCTGAAGCTTAAAGAAACACAAAAAATTCATTTTACTCTAGCTATTCACCGGGAATAAAATATTTATAAGGTACCACACGGTCTAAAAACGTTACCGGAATTTTAAGAAGTCAACATCTCCCGTACAAAATTTTGTAACCTACTTTGAAAAAAAAAATACCCGAAGTAAGAAAGGTAAGCACACATTAATATTACTAATAAAAAATTTATTCTGACAATTTTTTAGGAAATTTTAACACATTTTTTTATTAATTTTTTTTTATTAAAATGAAAATTGCAGATTTAAAAATTGTCAGCAGCATACTCAAATATTACAATTTAGGATATTTAGAAGTTTTAGGCCAGAATTTCTTAATTAATATTTACTGAAAAGAAATCATAACTCAAAATGTTTTACTGATGGTTTTGAAAGAGGAATTCAACAATTAAGCGTTAAAGAGAGGAGTTTAACGGTAAGGAATGTTATTGTTATGATGAATAAAGTATTTTTATAATAATGATTACAGTAAGATTATAACTATCTTTTAAAATTTTTTGTTTTAAAGTCTCATGAAAATTTAAAGTTGGCTCGATGAAGAACTTTTGTGACACACATTTAATATAATGAACGGGTTTAATAATAATAAAGAAGAATTTTCTTTCCCATTTTGAGTAGATAAAATTTAAAGGGTACATTTTTGTAAATATTTCAATTGGATAGCAATATCAAATAAGTAATAAATGATATAGTTTCAATTAAACAAGAAATACAATTTGTACATAAATAAAAATAAAAGTTAATTTAAAAATTACTTACTGAAAGATTCGTTTCTCGTATTTAAAATTTTCTAAATATGAAATATCAACAGAATTTTTATTCAATTTAATTATATAAATGCTTCAGAGAGATTTTCAATTACTGGTTCGAATTTTTTTTTTCTGAAATTTGATAGTAATTAATTTAAAAAGCACAACAACTTAATATTTAATTGAGAAAAGTTATTTCTCTTGTATATACTAAAAAACTAAAGAGAAGATTGAAATTTAGAAATAAAGCTTGAAACATTTGTGAACACGTGTGTTTCACTATTAAAATGCTGATTATCATCAAAATAAACCAAAAAAACTCTTATTAATAAGATACAGAATTTTCATTAGCTTAAAAATTCAAAATTTTCTGCTTTTATTCATAGTTTTATTGATTTATATTGAAAATATCTAGCTGAAATCGAATCATTTGAAGAGAAATTCTTTAAACGATACTTTATAGAGCAGACATAAACAGAAGATGATAAAATGTAAAAGAGAGACTGAAAGAACTTGAAACTATCATGAATATTTCGAAACATGCAAAAGCTTTTACTAGTATGTTTCAAAAGCTGTAAAACCTACGGCGTAAAAGAAGTCTACAAAACATTCCATTTTCTTTCTTTTAAAAAATTCGATAAAAGAGTATTTCATCATTTTACTTAATGAAATGGAAAATTTATTGTAGATGGTTTAATTTCGAATTGGAAAAGCAGCCTTTTTCTTTTTAACGATGTACTTTTTAACTGAGAGGCTTTTTAACTTTCAGTTTGTTCAAATTTTTAACACTATGTAATTTATCGTAAATATATATCTCACTGATAAAATATCTATTTTTTATGAATAAAAAAAATACATTAAAATCTCATTATTTAAATTTTACTTTTGACCACTTTATCTAATTATGAAAAATTATTATTTATGTGGATTTTGAGAATCTACGTT
>BMAW01037517.1:302794-328196 GCA_019974015.1 Nephila pilipes
TTGCAGATATTTTAAAAGCTTTCTAAATGTTCATGGTTTTAAATTCCAAATAATTTCAAAAAAATATAATAGAAAAGAGATCGACTCAAGGATTTAATTAGATAAATATAATCTGATGTGAATATTTTGAAACTACTTGTTTTAAGAATGGAAACAATTTACATAGTAATTTTTCAAAATGAATAAAGCATACATTTTAACATTTAATGGTAATTTTTCTATCCTATCTTAGAGTTAATTTTCTTATTTCCCATTTTTTTGTCTGTGCCTACTGATATTTTAAATCCAAGCATTCTCTGTAAATGTCGTTGGTTATTATTGTTAAATATTTAGGATAAATTTGATCAATATTTTATCGATTAATTTACAACTCATTAATAATTCTTCGCATCTAAATTATTTATTTTTACACAAACCATAATCATTATGAACATAAGTTCTCCTTACCTTATACAAAATGAAATAATCGACAAAAATCAAATAAATATAATTCATTTTTTTATTATCTATATGAAACGCATTAACAAATAAATCGAAGCATTTTCATAAAATAAATGCTAATGTCACGACCTAAACCTTTTTAGAAGTACTTTTTCTTTTTACTTTCAGATAAGATTTTCAGAAAATATTACTACGCTAAAGTACAGGATTATTATTATATTAGGTTATCATATCTTGCATTTTATGTTAAATTGATTGATAGAGATCTATTATCAAAGCCAAATAAACTACATGAGTTTTAAAGTATTCAGATCTAAATGAACTTACCTATTATTATTTTTAGACCTAGAATCTTAACATATATTTTGATTTTCATGTAAATACTTAAGATAATAAATCATACCTCGGTTCACGATATTTTCGAGATTCGGTTCGCTATCCGAAAGGTTCGCGAACAGATCAATTTTTCTCATTTAAATTTATGAAGTTATTCGTTCAAGTTCAAAAACAAGTCATTTTTATCTTGTTTTTATGGGTTTAGTTAAAAAAAAAATAAAGAAGTAAATGAAACAGACTTTATTATGAAGAACTTCTAGCAATGGACTATTTTCTTCTATGAGTTACCTTAGTGATTCTTGATAATTTAACTTGCTAAAAGTAAAACCTCAACCCAATCAAAGTAATTATGCATATTTGTCAGATTAAAAAAGTGTGATGAAGTTTTTGTGAAAAACGGAAAAATAAGATATGCCGAAGTTAGTAGAAGAGATTCAAGAGTGAGAAGGATTTGCGTATATAGTGAGGGGAATATACTTGTGTGAAATCTAATTTGATGTTCTTGGAGCAAAGATATAACTCTGCCTTGTGGAAGTTGAGCCTTCGCTATAACTACATAATCATATATTTGGAACCGAGGAATGGGTAAACTGAATGTTTAATATTTACGTAAAAATTGTTAGTAAATGTATTCAGAGACCATGAATTGATGGATTGCATTTCCCTTAATAGTATAAATAAATATATTATTTGATTATTAACCTATGGCTGTTTTAATCGACTTGAAATGGGATATCTTCATGCTTAGAATTTTAGTTAAAAATACTTTAAGTTAGTGATTTAAGATGACGAAAGAGATAAATAATAGGGATCCGTCACATACTAACATAATTGTGAAAACTTATTATCGTTCAGCATTGTATTTTAGCTTAGCAGTAGATAATATATTATAAGTAATAATAACAATTAAATGGTTAGTTAACGGTTAATTACAGGTAGTAGCATTTGGAAGGAAAGTGTCTATTTCCATAATAACACTAAGCAGCTCTGATTTCGATAATTTTTCTCTTCTTCTGTATTCTATGCCAAATGTGAGTGTTTGTACCGTAGATAATATTTAAAATACCTCTAAAAGTCACATAAAAAGTAATCATGTAGAAGTATTCTCTTTTTTCCACCTTTTCAGATGCTTTTTATTCCATAAATTTAAAAGCAATATTTTAGATTTTATTAGAAAAGTACGAAACTTGCGGCTTATTTCCTTTATTATTTAATACTACAGTTATTCTCTGGATTTTAAAACTAAAATCAAATTTAATAGTCTACAAGTTCAAGGCTCCAATTGAAGATGTGCAAGAGAAAAACAGACAACACAGTTTATTTACAACATTCAAAATCCCTCTTCTCTTCTCACTCTTTTAAATCAGCTAATCTTAGTTTATATTCTAATAATAAAGTCTTATTTTACCAAACCACTCTCTCTAATTCAAGCGCTTCTCAATTGTAGCAGATTAACTTCCAGTATAAAATATTAATTTTGATACTCCACTTCAATCAACACATCTATCAAGTTGTTTTTGTCCTCTACCTCTCTTCTCCTTTCTTTCAATTCTATTTCACTTATGTATCACTATATCTCTAATTAAATTCACTACACATCTTATCTTCATCTAATTGACCTAATTACGTTTCAGTTTGGGTGGGAAGAAACTGCAACTATATGCAGTTCAAATTACCAAAAGGCCCGAATAGTAAAACGTCACAAACTCTATAGGATTAACATTACGCTCAGAAATTCGTCATGGCGTGTTGATAGGAATCTTATGCTGTGAATACAGAAGCACAACTGAGTTTTTTCATGTGGACTGTTCTTGACCCGAAATCATATTTATCAGAAAATTTCGTTCACGAACAAAGTCGATCGTTAACCAAGGTATGACGGTTCTGAAAAGTCTTATTTCTTGAATTACTTGGAATTCAGGCATTTTTTAAATAGAAATTATCCAAAATTATTTTTTGAAACCGTCCGCTAAAATTTTTAAGATTTCAACTGAAATTTATGTTACGTTGTTTCGGATTTTTGAAAACAGTAATACATACTAATTTTGAACATTGTCAACGTAACGCAAAATATTCATCGAATATTATTTAATATAAAAATGTTACTTTTTGTACTTACGGTCATATCAAAAGAAGCCACGTGTCTGAAATGTCCAGCTTTGCCATCGGCTACGGGCAACCTGAGGAAGTAGGAGCGTTTATTTTTAGAAAACACCGGAGCTTCATACATGTCTACCCAGCCAAAGTTCGCGTCTTCTTGGCTGTGCTAGAAGAGATAATAGAAACTTAACTTCAATTTCAAGTTTATCAAAAAAAAAAAAAAAAAAAAAATAGGTAATACAACACATCAACATGAGTTTAATAAATTTTACATCTTGATAGCTCATTAGCTGAATTTTATAAGATATAAGTAATAGCTCTTCTTAATCTATTTGATGTATAGAAATTTAAACTCAAAACAGAAAAGTTGAGGGTGTATCAATTATACATGAAAATTTTTTAAATTTTTTTTTTTGAAATACTACTCACCAAAATAATACTAATGGTTTTTTTTTCTTCTTTTTTTGCTATGCTCGTTTTTTTTTGTGATATTCTCCTTTAGATCCCCACATTTTTTCAGCGTATTGGGTGTTTTTCCTTCCTATATGACATAAATAAGTCAAACGTGTGCTCAGTATAGCTTACAACTTTTGCATTCGATGAAATCTTTTCTCCTCTTATCGTTTCTTTGAGAGGTTCAAACAAATGGTAGTGCAAAGGTGCTAAGGGATGATTATATCAAGAATGCTCGAGTGTTGTTCAGGGAAGTTTCTTTGTCTTTGCTTGTGTTACACTAGCTGTGTAGGGTCTGGCACTGTTCTGGAAAAGAAGCGCAGTGGAACATCTTTGGGATATATATGTTGCTTCAACTTTCTCCAAAAGTTCGCTTAAGTGTAAGTCGACCATAGAGAAAACAGAAGTACAAAATACTGAGTGAATCTCAAAAAACAGCTGTGAGAATTATTTCAACAAATACCGAATTTTATTTGGTAGAATAATCTCTATTTTTGTGCACCTTTCCCTACTAAACAGCTTTCTTCTAGAGACTAATGACCAAATATATGAATATTTGAAGAATAATACGATGTCCATTAATCTTTTAAGTTTAAAATAATTTATCAAATATACTATATGTCAATATATATATATATATATAAACCTGTCAGGCGTTATTAAAAATCTTGTTTAAATTTGATACATTTTTGTGTTAATTGAGGGTTAACATAAGAACGACCGATATTTTTAACTAGCTAGAACAGCCGTTAACGATCATTTTGACTGAAAAACGAAATCAAGAGTAAATGCTTAATTTTTAACGCAAAAATCATTATAAAAAGTTAAAATAAGTTAATTTAAACAATTTATAAGTCATGAAACTTTTTTAATGATTAAGTTTTGCATTGCATAAAATAATATACCTTTATTTTCAGAAAATAAAAGACCATCGTATTCTTATTGAGCACTTATTTCTCATTGTAGTCTTTTAACACGTGATTTAACACAAAATTGTTTAATGCATTGTTTTTGTGACCTTTCCAACAAATGGGCTTAAAATACGAGGGAAAAAATGCTTCTTTGATTTTGTTTCGGCATCACGAGGATTGAAGACGTTTATTACTGGTGATTTTAGAACGGCTCGAAAGGTATGCGGATCATTTCTTTGACAAACAACGTGACATTCTCAGTTTTTGAAAAAGATTCAAAATAAAGGATCTTTGAGACATTTGTGAAGAGTTACATTCTTTAAATAAAATTCAGGAAATTTTTGTTGCGAATCTAAAAGATTGTAAAAAGATGTAAACATGCTCCTTAAAGCAGATTGCAGCGTGTACACTCCTTCTCATTTGATTGAGTACACAACTGCACAATAATTAACGAATATTCAAAAATTTACCATTTATTAGATCTTATTGGAATTATCAACTCTCTTAATGCTTTTATGCATAATGTCCAAGATGAAAGAATTTTTTTTTGTTTGCACCGTTAAACGGTAAGGGGTTTTAATCATTAACTAACCATTAACATTGTACCGGACACAGAAGCTCCTTTTGCCAATAGTGTAAGTTTCTGAGATGTAAAAACATTAGATGTTGAGACATTTCTTACCTTAAAAAGAAATGGAACCATAAGTTTCATAACGGTATATTCACCAAGCTGCATGCTTCTGTTTTCCTCTCTTTATCCTTTCCTAGCGATTCATTCCAGAAAACTACTTGTAATCAGAAAACAGTTAATCTCAATACCCCAAAATTTAGCTAGATCTTTATCCGAATTTATCAGGGTTATTTGTTCTGTACTGTATAAACGTAAGTTGCATAAATTTACAACGTACGTTACACAGCGATTATTATTGTTTCACTCTCTTTAATATACGGTGTAGATCCCGTTTTTTTTCAATATATTTCCTGAATCATATCTTCAAAATGTAATTGTGTTTTCATCAGGAATTAGCCATTGAATTCCATCCTGAAGATGAAATTTTCTGAAGAGCCAACAAAATGTGCGGGATTTTCATCATCCATTTCTTCTTCCGAGGAGTATCAGCTTCGTTCAGTATTGTCACTTTCTGAAAGGAATCTTGAAATCTTAATCACTATTTTTATCGTCATCGAATTGATTAGAAAGACCTGAACACTTGTCAATATTCAGTCATTTTGAACAAGGCATTGAAAAGATAGCTGCCAGACAAGGGTACATGGTCAATGCTTTAGGAAGTGTTTCTGATTCATATTCATCTACAATGACTCAGAAAACAAGCTCATGCACGAATGGAATTAAAAAAAAAAAAAAAAGAATAAACGTGGGGGAAAAAAAGGATATTTCAATATCAGATGCCTTAAATCTTTATTTCGATCTTTTTAACTGTTTCGTTCGTTTTAAGCAGAATATTAATTTATACGCAGGTAATACAATATTGAAACAAAATTGTGAAATGTTTTTAAAAACCTAAAAAATATGAAATATCAGAAAGCTGACATAAATTTTTAAAGAATAATCGCTTCTCAAAAGTAGCTTTGCGGTCATAATGATCGATTCGGCCTCGTTCTAGTGTTAAATGCTTTATAGTGATGGATGTATGGCTTTACATTTTTTTCCCCTTCTCAATCTGAAATAGATGAAATCTTTTAATTTAACAAAAGAACTGTTTTAATTCTTCGTCTTCCGTGAGGTATCCCTTTGAAATCTAGAACAACACATACTATTCAAAGTAAGACCAAACCCTATAACGTCTTAATATCGGCCCCATAAAATTAAAAAAACTTAAATGAACCTTTTATTAAAAATAATCTTAATAGTACTAATATACGTGTTTTTGAAAGATTTTATAACGCTATAATTATTTACACAAATTTCCTGATTAATAATTAAAACTGTGCTTTAGAAGAATTCCTAAAATATCAGAAATGAACAACCCACATAGCACCTGCTTTAAAATTTTTTCTTGGACATATTTAAATGAAGAAATTTTCCATCTTTCTTGGAAATAAAATTTTCAATATTTCCAATTTCAAACCACTTAAGAGCTATCAAGATGTCAGAGTAAGATTTTTCAGTTTTTAAAAAAGCTCTTTCTTGGATTTTCAATACACACCACTTGCATTCAGTCACATCTAAGAATATTAAAACCACTTTCGGTTATAAATAAAGCATACTTTAAGGACTTCAGAGGATGATTGATATTCTTTACAGCAAATTTTAATCTAAATTTTTATTTGTAATTTCTAAAAATGGTACCCTTTTCCCTCCCCGGGTTACGATTTTCCTTCTTTAGATTTCCCTTTTACGACTTCTGCAATTAAGATAAAGTAAAAGTAATCTTTCAAAAAGCTGTTAAAATTTAAAATTTTTTAATTATAAGATTCTTATATGAGCATTCCTTATAAAATTATTTCTCAATTGGGAAAACTTCTTGGATAAAAAATTAGATGTAAGTATTAATAAAATTGATTTTTTGATGCTCATTATGAATTTTTAATGGTTTTCTATCCTTTTAGAACAACAATATACCGCCATTCACTAATTTCAAAATAGCTAGAATTTTCCTCACATTAACATTTAATATTAAAGTCGCAGTTGAGTGAAATTATAAATATAATGCAGTTATGCAATTTTTAGTACGCAGTATAATAAATGGATACACATCGTAATAATATACATTTTGATTCTTTCTACAACAAGGCAATATTTCTACGATAGAATAAGTATTAAAAAAAGACGCATTTACGTAAAGGTTAAAGTTTTAGAGAGACGAAAAGTATCAAAGAAGACATAGAAAACATTTTTGAGTTTAGCTCCTTTTTCACATTATCCCATAGAAGATTATAGTAACTCTGTCATATATAAATTTTAAGAAAAGTACTATAAAACTATGCAAGTATATTCTGAATTAATGAATGCTAATTTAGTTTGAGTACTATATACATATACACAATTGAACAGAAATTTTCTACAATGTAATACCATGAGGATAAAGTTTCATCAGGAAAACTGGAGTGTTAAAGAAAAAAATGAAAGAAGAATTCGTTTAATTAGACTTCAAAATTAACTGGGTTACTTCCACTTAGATTAGAGAACAAAAATAACGATTTTCCACGAGTCTAGTTTTCAATTAAATTAAGTTCAAGAATGAGTGTTGAACTACTCAAACATTACTTTACTTTGTGACGTTAAGGTAAAAATCCAATACAAAACTCAAGATCCTTCTATAATTAAGGATCTTGTTATTTAATAATTTTGGCTTTTTGAAAATATTTAACTCTCGAGAGAAACACAGACGTTAACTTACTTTTAAAAATCTAGAATGTATAGGAGTTAAATAATTAGTGCTGCAGTCTGAAATATTGAATGATATTTCAACGTTCGAGAAATTTTAATTTTTAAAATTTGATACTTTAGAATAGAAACACGCTTAGTAGATTAGATTCATAATCAAAACGTTATTAAAAATGTGTCTCACCATCAGAAATTAACCAATTATGTTTTATTCTGGACCTTTTAAAATTAGAACAAGATTGATTAAGATATAAAGATCAGATATTATATTATTTTATAAGGAAAAACAATTTTAAAGTAGAACGCAGGATAACATATAGATTAAAAACAGGTTTTAACAGGTAATTATATGAATGGTGTAAAACCAATTTCATGCAAAAAATTAAAAATATTTAGTTATCAACTTTCCCTATCCAAGTCAATTAAAGGTAGTGTATAAGATTTGAAATTTTTAAAACGAAGTTAAAAACAGAGTACAGTTAAAATGTGTCTCACAATCAGAAGTTAAACAAAATGGTTACACATAGGGGGAATCTTCCTCCAGAAAGAGATATTTATTTGTAACTGCAGTATGTCCTATACGTGAACGTGTTAAAATAACGCCCTGTCTTCTACATGAAAATTATTTCAAATGGGAAATGATAGGTTTTATATGCTTAGTTTATTATCTATTTCTAAATTCTATTAATCCTGACATTTGTCATGAGTTTCTATCTACATTTCACCCTGAACCAAAGCAGAACTTTCATCTTATTATAATGTTTGTTATTTAATTCATAAGAACATTCTATGTAAATTAAGACCATGTTCAATTGATAATTATTATTCAGTATGTCTTTATTGCTTTTTAAAAGCTATTTTAATAGATACAACAAGAAACTCGACGAAACAAAAGCGATTCTTCGTTAAAATTTTCACGCTAGAGGCACATTTTTTCAATAAATGTTTTTCCACAACTCTATAATTGAATTTACTCTCTTTCCTTTAATTGATTTTTTATGTAAGATTATTTCTCAAGATCGTTTAGTCGATATTTCTAAGTCTTCCTCATGAAATTTTATTTTCTTACAATTAGATTTCATTTTTATTTCCCTAAAATTATTCATTTAAGACTTCATAGAATGCGAAGGAATTCTTTTAGACTATTAAGCGTTTATTGATATTACTCTGAAAGAAAATTATAATCTATATTTCATATAAAAGTACGCTTTCTAACACTTAATTACGCTTACTAATATTTAGTGATTAACGCGTGTATCAGAAAGGTAAAGAGGGGAGGGGTGAGAGACTAATGCATGGTAGCCACTAAAGACAAAAAATAAAAATATATCTTACGCCCGCTTTGGGCTCTTTCCACGGTAGACCACCAACTGTTCGTGATTTCATATAAGATGATTTAGTTTCTGGGGGATTTTAGGTTCAAGACAGAGTAGGTCTTGACGATAACGGGGGATATCGTCAAGACCTAATCTGACATGGTTATCGGTATTTCCTCTGAGTTTGAGTATTTGACATTCCAATGGAATCGAAAATCTCAACTTGACTTCCTCGTTGTTTGTCATCATATGTAATCATTTTTTATCTCCAAGAGATGCTTCATACCCTCTTCAAGCCAAAAGATTAATTTATAGACTTTTTCAATACCTGCAGCATTTCAAAGGCCACCCAATAGTTTCTTCTCATTATTGCAAATCCTTTCAGAAACATATATTTCCCCCAACCCATTTGTTCAAAAATATTCTTCTTTTATATTTATAAAGTAGTTAAGTATTTATTTATTTATTATTGATTGCTTTGCTTACCTTGTGACACATCCATCCGCTGTCACCAATTTGACAGATGCTGACAATGGATGAATTTTGCACTCTCCTCAGCCATATTGCTAGCAATTGTTTGTCGTCAATCCATTCCACAGCGGTCAAATAATAATCTCTACAATTAAAAAGATTTTTTTTTCATAATATTGTAAAAAATAAAGTGGGCAAGATGCATTTCCACCCTTTAATCTGTGATTTTATAAATCAGATTAACAAAAATTAATATTGAATTTCTATCTATTTTAATTATACATTTTATTTTATTTAAATTATCGAACATTAATGCTTATAAAAAGTTATCTGCCAGAATAGATATAATTGCATATTACGTAAATGAATGTTGTCTTATAAAATATTTTATATTGACCAAATTTTAAAGTTGTATAAACATTCCCAAATTTAACAGCAGAAGAAAAAACTATTTAATTATTTTAGACCTGGAATTATATAACATAAAAATTGAATGGAAAATTAATAGTCAAAAAATCAGTATATGAAATCAGCCATTAGAGCGATAATTAGAAGATATTACCTAGTTAATATAATTCAAATTCCCTTTCGATCAGAACTTTATCCACCATGAATTTTGAAATTTTTAACTTTCAATTTTTATAAACATTCATTACAAATTAAAACTTTTGCTTAAAATACGAAGTACGCAAACATTCATTAAGCATTCATTCATGCGAAAGAAACATTTATATGTTTTTTTAGAATTATTCTAAAAAATATTATATATTATAAAAGATACAATATCGAATATTTTAAACTGTAAAAAGAATAAATACCGGAACAAATTATTATTAAAATGTGTTTACATTATTATATTCTTAAGTTCTATTTTTCTTTTTGTTCGAACAAAAAGATAGACAGAAGCATATTTTGAATTAATATTTGAACAACTGTGTCTGATCTTTAGATAAATATTTCTAAGTTTAAACCATAAAATAGTACTTCAGTTATGAAAATACACAAAAGTTTAGAGACCTTTGTACTTAAATAAATTTATTGTTATTAAAATAAGAAATATGTTTTAAGAATAAAAAAATCAAGATATAGCTTTCCACAGAAAGTTTTATGTATAATACATAGCAAAGACTATATACCTGATGACTAAAATAATTATGGTTTAAAAAGTGTTCATTTTACTTAAACAGTAAGAGGAATTTTAGGTTTATCAGAATCCTTTAAACATTTTAAGCGTCCATTTTGCATACCTTGGATATTTTTCACTATTTATTCGTATATTGATTAAATAAGTAAAAGTAAGAAAGAAACTTTACATGCCTGTCTTGAATTTAATAATAGACAGAGTAAATAATCAGATTTTAGAATAGTTTAAGGTACTGTAACAATTCACGGAAGTATTCAATTATCTAAAGGAATTGTTTTAATTTAAAAAGGTATGGATCCAAGAAACCTTTTGTTATTCGTAAAAATTTAAAAACCAAATCGTTTAAGTAATTGAATTTTATTTCAGCCTAGTTTTATTTCCCCAGTTAACGCACTTTATTATATTTATTCCAGAATACATTTCAGAAAATTCTAAGAACATAAAGGGATGTATACATTTGGGAGACAAACTGTTTTTTGAAATTATTTTCACAATGAACTTAAGGTCTTAAGATAAAATAGAAGGTGAGCCAAGATGCCAGCGAGAAGAGTTAGAATAAATAAAGTCACCTCAATCTGAGCAGTGTTTGCAAAAAAAAAAAAAAAAAAAAAAAAAGATACTCGACGATAGATGGTTGGATGCGAGCTATTCGCGAGCAATTTACCTACGGTTCGACTCGCAGTTGTATAAGCCCCTTAAGTTCTTACATAAACCGTATTTCATATGCAGCATGGGGTCGTATTAATCGTATGAATAATTTATTCAATCACTTTTCTTTCCTTGCTTCGAAGTTATTATTCTGAAAGGCATCGAGATTTTAAAAATTATAGATGGGATTGCATGTAACGGTTTATTTTAAACGATATACTCAGTAAGAAGTACTTATCAGTATGACTTTCACTAAAACAAATAAAAAAATAAAGGTCGTTAAAAGTAAAATGGAATTTTATTCAGCTAACAATTTCACTGTGAAAATTCAAGGAATCCAAGTAATTTCTATTTCCGAGGTACAAACTTACTGATCTTTAATCTCATTCGGTGGCATCACTTCTTCAGTTATGGGAAATGGCTGTGTAAAATCAGCTACCCAAAGACTCGCTTTTGGATTCGGCCTCCCTGGCTGTAAAAGTACAAGTAATATTACAGGATGAAAATCACAAATACATTGTTATATAGTGAATTAACTGAAACGATTTTGACAATTTTTTAAAAAAAATATAGAGCTATGTTAACAAATGCGAAAATGAATCAAAACAAAAGAGGAATTAATTGATGATTATTTTGTTAATTGTGTTACACATTGGACATAAAGTTACGGAAATTATGTAACTTGTGTTATTTTGTGAAAAGTCATAATGTTATGTTAGAACTGAGATAAAATAAAGCACTTAAGAATTATTCTAGCAATGAAATTTTTTTTCTTTAGCCATTGATTTCGAAGAGTTGCAACACAAGATTCTGACAAATGATTTTACAATCTAATTTAATTAGAAAACACATAACAAGGGTTAATTATATAATGTGTAAAGCAAAAAATGAAATAAAACTAGCGTAGAGAAACGAGGTTAACACAGGAAGAAAAATAAAAGAAGAAAATAAAAGAAATCAGAATTATGATTCTTATTACAGTTTCTTCTCGCTTAAGATCTCAGCTAAAAATGTTTAGAAATAGTAAAAAATACTCATATTACACCTTTATTGTGCAAGTTGAAATAGATATCTAGTTAAACAGAAGGTTACAAGGTCAGTTTTTTTTTAAAATGATGGTTCTGTAATTATTGAGTCGCTTTGTTATGAAATGTTTAGAAACCTTGGTAAATAAATACGTCTAAGGTGAATTGTAATTTGTATTGACATTTCTTTTTGTTTAACATAAGACTGTTTCATATTATGCAGTGATTCATTCTTTACATAGTTTTATAATTTTAAGCTGTAATCAGAAAACTAAAGCCGAAAATTAATATTTAACCCAGTTTTCCGGATTTTCACGCATGACGACATGAGTAAGTTGAGCCTTATGTTTGGTTTAACATGATTTCAGCACTTTTTTTTAAAAAAAGAAAAATAGCTTTAATTAAATCTTTTCTCGGACCTTATTATTAAGACTCAATTCAACCATAGCTCTATCTATTTTATATCGTACAGATTCAAAAATATACTCTATTTTTTACTTATTTTTGAAAAATATAATCCTCATTACTAAAATGCAGCAAAATCATTCGAATCCATTGTTATTTACTGTTTTCTCACGGTTAAAGCTTCCATCTACCGGTCATTTTGATGGCTCGTAAGTGTAATGTTAATCCTATGGAATTTCTACTACCGTTCTCAAATATTTATTATTTTATCTATTTAAATACAATTTTGGAAAATTGGAGGAAAAATGTAATTTCACAGAAACCATCCTTATTTTTTGTTGTTTCGAATATACTTTATTGCATTCAAATAGATAAAATAGAATAGATCGGAGGACGGAAGCAGAAACTCCACAGGATTAACATTCTGCTCACGAAATCAAAATGGCCGGTAGACACGAGCCTTAAGTCATTTAACCCTTGCCAGTGTCGCCGGAACCCAGTTCGGACAACTACTACGTGCAGAATTTGTGATGCCCGAACTGATTTCGGGCAGGAGAAAAATTAACGTTTCTATTTTGGGAAGCCCGAGCTGAGTTCGTTTCTACTTTAGGATACTTAATTCACTATTTTCTTAATAGATGGTATTAGTGGTCCTAGCATTTCACCGATTACGACTTCGGTCGAGGGAGGGAAAATGTGGGTGCTGTCAGATAAACAAAGACACACTTGGATTGATAAACAAAGGCAGAGTTTCGCTTTCTCGTTTAGTTTTGGTTGCTTTTCAGTGAGTTTTTTTTGTAAATAACTCTCTTTTTTCGCAATGTCCTATTCAGACACCAATGTGGAGTACAGTTTAGGTATTTTTAATTAATTAGGTATTAATTAATTAATAGGTATATTTAAAATTTTATTTTTGTAATAAAAAACCATTTTCTACTTTTATAATAATATAAAGAACAAAATTCAACAGTCAAAAAAATTTTCAATTTTTGGTCAATTTTTCTGAAATATACGTCACAGTTAAGGGTTAAAAAAAGGGAAAAAATATATCGTGGTCTATTTCCCTTTCTTATAAACATAACTGAGACATCTTCGATAAAAAAAATGAGCTTATTTTATGTCATGTTTAATAATTCTCTTTTTTTTCAATTAAAAGCAATGGAAGTCATATTTTAACATCGAGATATCTGCATATGTATATTATCAGTTTATGTAAAGCAAACTACATTTATGAAATGATAATTATTCATTAATAACTGTATGTACGTTTGTAAGTCATGAACTTACCTCTAAGTACATTTTATTTAAAATCTACTGCATTTATTAATTTGAAAATTTACATAGAAATTGTAAAACATAATATTTTGTACACTGAATATAATTACAATTTCAGAAAGTGAATTTAATAAAATATAAAATCTTTTAAATTATATGATCCAAATTTCCCATAATTTATGTACAAATATTGCACCATACTTAAAATTTGTGAAATTTATTAGAAAGCAATTATGATCACTTTATGGAAAATAGCCTCATTTCATAATGAGGAAAATATCAGCTGTATGGTTAAAGTATATTTTCAGAAGAAAGTGTGTACCAGAATCCTTAAAATACACATTTTGATAAAAACGCAATAATAGATTTTTTTTTTCTCTATGGTGCGATACATTTGTTTGCATATTAAAATTCAATTTTAGAATGTTCTATTCATGAAATTATCATAATACATCTACGGATTTATTTAAGTACCCTTTATTTATCAACTCTAATTAAAAATGCAAATTTTGAAGCGTTTTAATTCCTCAGTTACCTTATATATATAAAGTAGAGGAAATGCTCTTTCAACCCTTTTTTATTGTATTTACTCTTCTAGTTGATGTTTTTTTAATAGTAAATGACATTGAATGAATAATCACCCTATCCTATCCCTATTTGAGAAATCAACTTAAGTAATCAACTTTAATCTTTTAAATTTTTTCGTTTTTTAAACTAAGCTTGATTTCAGTGGCTACACTTTGAATCTACAATTTAATCAATGAATTTAATAGAAAAAAAAATCTTTAGCTAATAGTAAATAATAAAATACTACACATAATATAGCAGATGACAATATTGAAAGATTAGAAAAGACGCAAAAAGACGTAAATCTTGTAAAGAAGAAAAACAACATGTGATTAAGGAGAAAAGGTCACTCTTTCTTCATCTTTTAATGTAGATTAGATTAAACGGCAAAATTATTCAGATTAAGGTAATTATTAAGAAATTTTACGGTATGCTACATTAGCATTACTCAACATGAAATCAGCGGGGAGTGTCTATAAAATATGAGCACCAAGCCTCTGATACTTAAAAGAGAATTTTTTCAACAAAATTAATGGCACGGCATCTAAGATCAATATCTTGGGAGTAGAACGCGTACTAGTTTGTCTCAAAAGGTTGAAAACTCTAGTTGTAGTGCCGTGTTGAAAGGAATGTCTCTATTTCGAATTCCACCTGCTGCAACCTGAACAGAGTAATCTGGTTTCTTCTCGCGAAGGGATTTCCAATTTTTAATGAAATAAAAATTGCTTACGGGGATTGTGTTACCAACCGTATAATATGTACAAATAGTGTCGTGGGTATAAAGCTTTTAGAAATATTCCATAATAAGTGTTTTCACGCCACAAATCATAACCTATGTCTTTTGTGAATGTAGAGAGATTCTTTTAAATGAATTTTCGCCCATGGAAAAAGCAATTAAAACTGAGGGATACTGAGAAACCCCAAGAGAATTATGAAGGGAGGAATATAATAACTAGGAATGTGAATGAAGAGTGTGTGTTTGTTTCAAACAATGCAAGTTTATTCAATAACAATGCACTCTGAAATCATTTATGAATAGAATATGTTTTCGATTGCGATTGTTGTCCAGAGTGCCGTCAAAATCATGGGCCAAATTGGCGGTGGGAGATATTTTTCGACAAAGCTCATCCCTATGGGTTACAAAGTGCATTTGGACGGAAGGTGACTAAGTTGAAAAATATTGTTGATATACGTATATCAATTTATAAATTTTTCAAAAATATACAACTTTTTCTGTTTTTTAGAGTCAATATTAAGGGTTTGACCTTCCTTTGCGTAAAATCTGTTACATATAAGGACTATGAAAATTAAGTCAACTTGCATATATGGTTAACACAGAATAGGCTTTATGATATTTTGATATGTGAATATTTAATTAAAAAATTCTTTTGAAATAAAATACCATAATAACAAATAAAGATTTTTTGAAAATCAACATTGTCTTCTTTTTAAAAACGCATAATATTTGACGAGATGATTTATAATATATTAAAGAAAGTGAATTTTTCGATAGAATAACATTAAACGCGCATTACTTATGAAGAGAGGAATTTCAATAAAAGTCACAGTTTATTCATATAAGATTTCTTATTTGGATAACTAAATATCAAGAAGAAAATGAGAAAAGTCATGTTTCAGATTATCAATTACTCAGAATTTAAAAAACACACTGCTCAAAGAATGTAAAAGGAGGAATAATTTTAAATTAAACTTAAAGAAAATAAGTACATACTCTCAAATAATTATTAAAGTGAAGTTCAAGTATAAATCATTTGCTTTAAGCTATCATGCAAAAGAACTAAATCTTTATTTAATATGATTTTAAAAATCTTACACGTATTTACATAAAATAATATTTTATTTATTTTTTTCCATGCCTTAAATACTATTTGGTTTTGGAATAACTATAAACGGAAAAAAATTACCTGATTTAAAAAATATATATTTTTTATTTTTTACTTCTTTTCGACAAAAAAAAGTTAGTACAAACATTTGTTAATGGAAGGTTAGATATTAAAAAGTAGTGAATGTTTGCATTGAACAAATAACTAAAACATTTTAAATTACTTCGTAATTAATGATTTTATTTCCATCGAGTTCAAACGAAATATTTTTCAAATTAATATTCAACGTCTTTTGTTTTCAGGAACACAAATTTTAAATTATAATGTTTATCTTCGCATTTAATTCATACATTCAAGAAGTTAAAAGGGAATATTCTCCAGTTTAAAAAATCAACTAAGATTAATTTTACATACCGTAATACGATTTTATCATGAATATTGAAGAAAACAACACTTCAATTAAAAAAAACTTGACATTTAAAAATAAATGTCATTATTATGTACCATAAAATACAGGAATAAAAAAAAATGTGATATTTCCATAAAAAAAGTAAAGTAATCAATTTTTCAATACTTTTTTATAAAGAAACTTATAATTAATTAAGGAATCCCAATTACAATGCCTCTGTAAAATTTAGATAATTCAAGTCATAAATAATTAATAATTTAAATCGCCTGGAGTTATAATTAATAACAAATAAAGGAGCTGAGTGGTTTCATTTATATTTTCCATTTTCATCAATTGCTGATAGAAATTCAACAGTTCTAATTTAATTAAATTTAAAAATAGAATGTATGTATTAATGGGGAATTGAAAAAAAAAGGATAAGATTCCAAAAACGTATGGTTTGTAAGTGAAAGTGAAATTAAGCACTGAATATTATTCTTTTCCACTCTTAGACACTAATAATGCTGCATTATTATAGAATAGAATGAAATATATTCTTTTACGCTCCTAATGGTAGCTTGTGCAAATATTGGTCAAATAGTGGTCTTACTTTAATTTCCCATATTTCTGGAATCTTACCCTTCTTCCAATCATACATTAATATATATTTCAAGAGCTGTTCTTTTGAAGGTAGCGATTATCAAATAACAGTTACAAACTTCAATATTAGTTTAGCGCTTTGCTTGAAAAATATCACAGTATTAAAAATATTTGCGTCATTTCTCTTAGAACAAGTTAATTTTATAAGTGAATTCAGAAATTCTTATTCGGAATAATTAAACCAACGTACAATATTAGAATTATAAATTTTCGAGTTTTTTTTTATTATGATGTAGTACAAAATATAAGGAAATTAATAATTGTCTCAGTGTTCCTTCAGAACATGTTACAGTTCGAATGTTGCTAATATTTGAAGACAGTTTTTTAACAGGGATTCTTTGTGCAAGATTCAAATAGATTTTTCTATGCTCTATTTCAGGGGTGGCCATAGTGTGGCTCGTGATCTGCGTGCAGCTCTCGCTGGCGAGTGGCACGATTCTTATGCAAATAAAATATACGTATGAAATATGATAAACTAAAACTACTCAGTGTCCAAAATTAAGGAATTTATCTCTTTCTTCTTACAAAGTTATTAATAAACTTACACCGAACAATTTCCAAAACTAATTATTTTATTTATTGTTAATTAAGAAAATTAATGTTACTGAAAATATAAAAATTGTTGTATTGTATATGTTAAACACTTGAGTAAAGGAAATATTTAAGAGATAGATTTTCATGTGGATGCTTTACGAATGTTATGCATCTTAGTAGTTAGGTATCGAAAGTGTGATTAATAGTTTGTTAGGGCAGTTCACACAAGCTCAATTAGATGCAGATCAGAAGGATGCTTATTTTTAATCTGGATTTTAGTCTAAAGACGAAAAATAATTAAAAAGAATTTAAGGGGAAAAACTCAAAGAGCCACCTTCAGTTATTTGTTTTCATTAGTCTCCCATAAAGCATATTCGTGATCAAGAATTCGAATGAGCTTTGTTCGGGTAAAGTTAATAAGGTCATTTTTGGGGAGAAAATGAAAATCTTATTGTAGGCTCTACAGAAAAAGTTAATATGGCCATTGCGAAGACAATAATGGTGTGATGAAAAATCTGTCTCGGAAGAAAAATTAAAAAAATAGTGTCATTTCAAATAAAAATGAAAGTGTAATCTGGAGAAATTTTATAATTTCTGTCTGGCAATACTGTATAAACGGTCGTTTCCAATATTCTTGTCTAAAACATAGATTTCTAAGTCAGGATAGTTGGTCTTGCTCAATATTACGATTTAAGTGTTTATTTATATGCGTTATTCAACACGACATAAATGATTTTCTAAACATGATTAAACTGATTGTTTTTCTATGCGAATTTTGAATCATTGAATATATACTGCTGTTGAATAACAGGACATTGATAAAAACCGAGAAAAACCTGTTCAAGTAACATTTAAGGGTGGACTAACATTATTCAAACAAAAAAAAAAAAATTAAAGTCTAATCACAGTATTGACCTGAAATAAGTAAGTCACAAAATTTGAGATTCTAATTTGAAAATCATAAGAACATGTGAAATACTGGAGAAAAAATAATTATATAATATCGAAGAAGAAAAAGCGTAACTGTAGATAAATCTCATAAAATTCCATGCAAAGAACTGTTCTCCTTTTAAATAAACATGTTGAAATCGATGACTCAATACAGGATTTGTCCAATAAGTACCGAAATGGGTTTTTCCAATCGATGTGAAAGTGACGATATATGCTGTCTCTATAAAAGTTGGGTAACCAAGAAGAACCATGTTAGTTGAAGTGTGTTAATCTCGAACAAAGTGAAAGAGTGTTTACATCGAGAGTGAAAACGCAGCGAGCCATCAAAATTTGCGTTAAATTAAACAAATCCGTTCCGGTGACTTTTGATATGATCCGTTAAGCTTATAAGGAAACAGCCATGTCCAGAACCCCGTGATTTTGAGAGTGCACAAAAAATTCAAAGATGGCAAGGAAGTCGTCGAAGATGAACAAAATGCTGGACGTCCAACATCAATCATATCTGATGAACGTATGACCAAAATTTTAGGCCCTTTGAGCGGTTATCGCCAGTTAAGTGTTAATGAGTTTGCAAATTTAACGAAATCCATTGTATATCAAATTGTGACTAATGATTGCAAAGGCGAAAGATCTGCGCTAAGTTTGTGCCGAAAGTTTCGCCAGATGAGCTAAATCTTTTGGACTGAATGATAACCGTGATAAAACGAGAATTTTCGAGCATGAATCGAAGACCAAAAGATAAAGCACTGATTGTCCCGATAGCGCCTCTTCTCGACGAAAAGAGACCCATATGAGAGAATTTAGACTGAAATCGATACTTGTTGTCTTTTTTGATGCAAAACATATGGTTAACGAGGCAAAAGCCAGCAGGACAAACAATGAATGGTGTATTTCACGCAAATGTGTTCGAACATTTGAAGATTAGGGTTTACCGCGTTCGAAGGGAAATCGCTGTTGCCTGAATATTCCATCACGCCCAGCGACGTGTAGCCAATTGTAAAGAAATATTGACCAAATGCAATGCTGCTCAACCACCCTGAAGTCCAGATTTTGTTCTTGATAACTTCTCTTTGTTTCCTCGGATGAAAAAAGTCTTAAAGGACATCATTTCGATTGCAAGCCTTAAAGGACTTCTAGAGTACTTATGATGACTGGAAAAACCTGACATTGGTGTAGTGTTGCAAGAGAGTCATATTTTGAAAACTCGTAACTCATTGTACATATATCTTTGATCAATTTATTTTTATGATTTAGTCCCATACCCTATACCTATTCAAATACCACAACTTTTTACTTACTTTTGGATATCGAAGTTTGATTGTCTGAGGATAAACATTAGTGCTATCTTCGTAGGACCCATACCAAGGATATGTCATGATATCTACTTGAGTGTCGTTGAAGACAGCATAAGCTAGCTTTGTACCATCAGGACCCCACCATAGTGCGTTATTACTCCGAAGAATCTCAGCTGAAATGACAATAGGAAGTATTAATATAAATACAGCTAAAATCAAAGGAAAAATTGGAAATTCATTTTTTAAGATTTTCTCTAATTAGATATAGAATATATTGCTTTTTTGATTTAAGTTTCACAGTATTTAAAAATACACAGATAGATATTTTCCTTTTCCAAACTATTTCTCAAATATAATAAGACTTTCATTTGGTCTAAAATACTCCACTGTTGGTTTAAAATAATTATTCTATTGCAGTTAACTAAAGTCGAATTAATCGAGTAGGAAAACAGAATTAGGAGACTGCATTTGGAATTTATGGCAATTTATAATGTTATTTTCGTTATAAGTAAATTAAAAACGTTCTACAATTTTTGTTTCTCAAGAACTAATTAAAATAGAATATAAATTATTTTTAATAAATGAATGGTTTTATTTTCCAAAAACCTCAAGAAAACTCGGAAACTATTACACAAACATTTATTTATTCCTCAAGCAAATCACATAATTATAAGCTTTTAAATGCGAACAGCTACTATTACAAATTGACCCCATTATTACTGAGCAACGTCGTAGAATAAAAAGGAACAACAATTTTAACTAAAAAAGTTTTATAAAATATAAATTAAATTTCACTAACGATTTTTTTCCTTAATAATGTCATCATCAATCACTGTAAGTATTTTTGCTATTTTCTAAAGTAATTTGTACAGTGAATTTTTATACAAATAAAATCTTGCATCTAAATAACTAGAAGCTTAAAAATTCGATAATGAAATGTTTAAAACATTATGAATTTAAATTTTTTGAATGTGATTGTTTATTAATGTTTAATTGAGTAGTAAAACGAGGGATATTACTTACATACTTCAATCGTTGGTGAAAAATTGCTTAAGAGAGAAATTTTTTTAACCTAACATGGAGATAAATTTATGATATACTTACTTTTAATGTAAAAATCATACACAATACTAAATACGACCAATTAGTTAAAAATATTGAAATAAGTTCTAAATTAATTTGACGTATCCGTCTACCTTCGATGAGGATTTTTTTAAATAATTGAAAAAAATAACTTTTTATATGCATTATAACATAATATATGGCTAAAAACTTAAAATATAATGTAAAATTTGTATAAATTAATGATTGTATTAATATTTCAGCTCAAAACATACATAAAAATAGCAGTAAAATAGCACTTGTCCAAAACACAAGAACTGAAGTTTAAATAGAGATATTTAAATTCTGTAAATTTTATTATGATGAATTGAATCTAATTTAGGATTTATGCCTCACTCACAATTATAACCATGAAAATTAAATATTTATAGGAAGTCGTACTTTAACATACGGAAAAACCGTACAAATTTGTGACTAGTTATGACATTAATCATCAATAAAATGCAAAGTAATCGCATTATAACAAAAGGAGAGGTTCAAGTCCTGAATTCATTTTCATAGAGTATTCCATGAAAGTTTCATAACATTATATCCATAACTTTTTTCAATACGATGTTTTGCGTTGAAGCAAATATGAAAATCTAGATTTTGAGAAAAAGCTGAAAATACATTTCAACCCAGATACTTACTTAATTAAAAAAAAACATTTACATTAAAAGGCCCCTGATTTGTAAAGTTCACTATTTGCATCACTTAGATAAGTTATCTTTTTCTTCCTGATGGCCTTTAAAACTTTCCTACGCTTACATGTAATAAGTGTTGTATAACGCTTCAATTCCCTGATTCGATTGTAATCCAACTTTTTGTATCCCTTTTCAGTGAAGTAGCCCGGAGTTTCAATGTTCAGCTTATTTAAGACTTTTAAGCAGCCTTGATGTCCTTCGTTAAATTGTATAATTGCATCATATGCACCTAATATCACAGTTTTCAAACAAACAAAAACTTCCTTAAGTGCTCTCTATCATATTAAACCATAATAATATTAATTTGTATACAGGGTCATAAAAAATTCATCTTGCATGTTGGAAGATATTTTGATGGCGATATTACGTAAAATATCAATGAAAAACAAACATTAAAGTTCCATATCCGGTAGCTGCATGCTACTTCCAGTCCTAAAATTTCACACATACTATTATTAAAATACTTATAACTCAAGTTCTATATAAGATAGAAACAAAATTGAAACTGTTCTAGAAAGCTAAGAAATCCGGCTTTAATAATAGACTGTAAATAAAAAAAAATCGAATTTTTGACCGAAAATCGCGTTTTAAAGGTAGGCGGATACCTTAAATAAATTATTTATATTGAAAGATAAGGAATGAGAATTATAATTATGATCATGAGATTAAGAACAGTTATGATTGTCTTACTGCTGTCTGATCAAACATGACTTGTGTAACGATAACATTTTCTATTATACACTGTTGGCCATTAAAATTGCAACACCATGAAGGAAAGAAAATACAAAAATATATTTATTGTACGTAAAAAATATGGCATGAAGACAAAATGATTAATTTTTGCAAGCAGTTCTGGGGTTTACAGGGAGATGAAATTAGTATGAACACCTCTTCCCCAGGCAACTAAAACGGCCGATACCCGGTTAGGCATGGAGTCGAATTGGGCTTGGATAACAGAAAGGGGAACTTGATCCATGCTGCTTCAAGTTTATGCCACACTTCATCAACCGTATTAGCTGGTGAGGGGGGGCTGCTTAGTCTTTCAGCAACCCATGGTCAGATGTTTTCAATAGGTGACAGATTTGGAGACCATGAAGGCCAAGGCAACAATCGAATACTTTGTGTATCGAAGAAGATCCTAACATGATGAGCAACATGTGGTTTGCATTATCTTGTTGGAAGATGGCAGGCCTCAAAGATAGGGAACAACCATTGGATGTAAGATTTTAGAAATGTGCCAATCTGTGTTCAAATTGCCGTCGATCCGAATTAGAGATGTACGTGATGTGTACCCAATAGCTGCCCAAACCATCACACCAGGTGCAGGGCTCCTATGACGATCTCGAAAGCAAGCAGGTAATGAACGGCATCCTCGGAGCCTCCAGATATGTTACGTATATGGCCATCATAATACTGCACGCAGATCCCGGACTCGTTTGAAAAGACGGCATTGTGCCTCTCCTGTATCCAGTTTTGTCATTTGGCACACCAGAGTTACCATTTCTCTCTATGCTGCATTGTCAATGGAAGCCAAGTTAATGGTCGCCCTACTGACCGTTTACGCTGCAAACGTCGTAGCATCTTACGAGAGGATATTGAGCGTGGTGCAAACATGCCCATTTCCTTATCAATGGTCCGTGATGTCGTTATATGGTTTTGCAGGGCCGATCTCATAATGTGTCTGTCCTCTCAGGAGTTAGTCATAGGAGGGAGTGTAGATCCTGCATGTCGTTCAGTATGACCTTCAGCAACCCATTAATTTCCTATTCGTAAGAGAGTGGTAGGATTTCTACCAGTGCGACGGAACAATATCACGGAACGATAATCTACACCCTTGATAGGCAACAATCCCGCCTCTATCGAATTCCGACACTTTCTGGTAGGCATTTCTTCTTATTCGAGGCATAATACGATATTTTGAGCAAACTTGGACCTCATAAAGTGTTTTCCGAATGAGAAATCCACTACACAGTTTTTCTTTTATGCAGTGCTTCAGATTCATTTCTCCCTCCTGCATCGTTTAAACGAGCTGACTCGCTGAAATACTAAACATTTGCATATCCCAATCTTTTCTTCCTTTCATATAATTTCAAAGTTCGCAAGATCATTTTTTTCTGGTGTTGCAATTTTAATAGCCAGTAGTGTATATGTAAGCGGAGGAAAAGGACATTATGCCCTTTTTTAAAATAGTTATGAATTGAGTTTTTAAATGTAATAAGGCTTAAAAACGCATTGGAATTTAAATGTAAATAAACTAATAGTCCCTCTAATGTAATAGTCCAAAGAATGAAATATAAAAAAAGGTTTATTAAAAACATCAATTAAATAAATAAGCTATAAATAAAGAAACACATAAACACAAGTAAATTGTTTTTCAAGCCTTTTTTTAAAGGTGAACTAAAAGGTTAAAAAAAATTTTTTTTTAATATAAAATAATATATAATTTATAAGAGAGCTTGAGCGGTGTTTAACTAAATTATCTAAGTAATTACTGATAAATTAGGTATCATAGTAAGTTACTTAAATAAATATTAACACTTCAAACTGATGTAAATTATTTATTTAATTTTAAAACTATTTTTATACTTTTTAGTCCATATTTAAATAAAAGCATGATTTTATTTACTTAAATCTATTGCTGGATGGAGCAATATTTAATCTTTTTTAATCTTATTTAATTATGTTTTTAGTCAAGCAATTATGCGATCTATAAAGGTGTGCAAAATTTAACTCAATGAGAAGTTGTTAAGTGCAAGGCCCGGATACCAAAGATAGTTGCAAATATTAAATAAGTACAGATAGACAAATTTTCGTGATGCTTAGAAACAAAAATAAATCAGCAAAAGTGTTAAAACATTATTAAGCCATTTCTAAAAATGTCATTGAATAAATGTTGTTTTAATCCAGTTACGAAATATACGAAGAAAAAAATTACACACTATTTTGGATTTCCTTATCAGTGGTAGATAATAAAACAATTTATTCGAAACTAGTATAATATGTGTGTGTAATGCTTTGACTTCAATTTAGCTTCCTAATTTAACCTAAATTTTAACTATCACAGTAAATGGTTCATATCTATTTTCTGTTACCATTAAATTTATCTTTTAATTCATGTAATCAAGAGCTCATGAAATATGCTCAGACATTCACTTCGCACGTGTCAAAGCAGACTTTACTTTACACTACTTCACTAGATTTTATGCCTGCAGCTAAAATATCTAAAAATTCCTCCATCAAATACCAAGTGATCTGAAGAAATCCTTGCATATAAATTTCAATCAAGACAAATTCCTTCCTCTTCCGCTGTAGCCACGAAGGTAAAGGGGCGCTTCTGGCGTTCTCTATTTTTACTATGTAATTGTCTCTCGGTAATTGCCCCTTTTTCATGTTACATTAATAAAGGTATAATTTCAAGGTTAATTCTAAGTATCTTCATTGTGCCTAATGAGTTATTGGATTAGAAAGAAAGTTTATATATATA